>VXBL01007582.1:1860-74074 GCA_013400195.1 Aramus guarauna | reverse complement strand
CCCCCCCAATAAACTTTGACTATTTATCCAAGTTAGGTAAGTGTTCAAGTAAGACAAAAATAAACAAACACACACCAGTGTATATTGCATACCTTCTGGTACCTGCATGTGGCTTAATTTTTTTTCACATAAGAAGATAATTTGGAGCAGATTTTTGATGTCCTGAATAAGTGGTATGACACTTTGTCTTTGGAGTAGAAAGGCCCCTGGCCTTGTAGGAGTGTGGAGCTCTTGCTTCTCATTCCAGGAAGACGCTTCTTTGAAGTTGAGAGTGAGGCAGGCACTGTGATAACAGAGGCTGATTAGCTATAGTACCCTTTTCCTTGGTGTTTCTTCTGGACTAGTTTAAGCAACATTGAGTTTACTGGCTGGTTTTTATGGATTCATTCTCAACATATGCTATAAAAAAGTGTCTATTGCTATACTGATAAAGTAGTCAGGGATGCATGCACCTTTTCAAAATAGTTCATGCTATTTAATTGCTAGCATGCTTCTAGAAATGGTTTTGGCCTTTATCAACTAGTGCTCTCCCAGATGATGTTCGGGCAGTTTGGGGGATTTTGTATTGCAGGACTTGTTCCTCCCAGTCAGCACAGGTGACAGATCCCCAGTTGTAGCAGGGCAAGTGTTTAGCTAAATGGCTACAAGCCATGCTGCAGCTCCTGCCCTCAAGTTCAGAGAATGATCCAAAGGCTATTTGATTTTCCAGCAGAAACCATAGTATCTGTCTAAGGATTTTGGATTCCAGCATGCTGTATGCCTGAGCACCATGTACTTTGCCTTTTTCCAGAGCTATTCTTTAGTGGTTTTCAAGACATTGTGAATATTTTTCAGGCCAAATGACCTTTCAGACCTTTTGAAGAATTCTGGGATAGACACCAGGAACAGTACAAAAGAGAAATCAAGACTTACTCTCATATCCTCACCTGTCATATCAACACTTGAAATTTTACAGTACTCAAATTCACCTGATTACATAGTCCTCTAAGACATATCTATAATCAACAATGGAGAATAAATTATTCCCTCCTGCCCAAATAGATAAAATTAAAGAGGTGCATGATTAAATAATTAAGACTTAAAGCAAAGAAACAGATGTTCCTCTTTATAGGACAATTCTGAAAGACACTTAATAATATGCTTAACATTAAGATGTATTTCAATTTCATCAGAGTCAATTGGACTAACACATTTGTTAAAATTAGATGAATAAAGATGGATCTATACACTGATTCAGACCATGTGAGTTCAAGTATTATCATTCCAGGTGATGCTAAACAGATGCATCATATTAATGACATCTTGAAGAAAAAAAATAATTGTATAATTAGTTACATATTTTGTTCCAGAAAAATAAAACAATAGTATATTTCCTTGGAAGGCAAAATAAAGAAAAATAAGTAACCTAGTTAGTCAGTGTAGCAGATATCTAAACTGTTTTTTCATAGACAAGAGTTCTAAAGTGAACTCATTATATAATCTTTCACAATATTTGTGCGATTTTTTTTTTATGAAAGTACAATGCCACTTTTTCCTCCTCTGTATATTCTTGAGTGCACTCTCTTTTCAGTAAAGAACCTGTTTATATTTTTTACTTTCAACATACATGATAGATATTTTTAAATATTTGCTAAATACAATAATTAGATTTTCTTACAGTCTTGAAAATATGACCTATTTTTACTCTGACAGCTTAGAAACAAAGAGATAAAACACAAACAAACAAGCAAATAAACAAAACTCCCATGCTTTAAAAATCATGAAAAGTTCTCTTATGTTCAGTTACCTTCAACTCTTAAGATTTTGCTGGGCAGAGTTGATTAATTCATCATTTTTAGCCCTTCAGAATGACAATTGCAAATTGTCAATTTGACAATTTGTCAAAATGACAATTGTTTTTCTAAAAATTACTGTTATTATTGTAAAATTACTGTTTAATACATTTATTTAATACAGAAGGTTTAGATCAAGTTTTTGCTATGATTGAGAGAAAAATTAACACTAAATACAGATGGAAATTGCACATTTATAAAGCTCAACTTCTCTATTTTAACTAAAATTGCATAATCTAGCAATTGAATCTACCCTTCAGATGATGGCAGTAAAGAAGTGACACTGTAGAAGAGATCAGTTGCAGAAGGAAGATTAGAAATTAATTCTCTTGTTTCCCAGTTCAACATCTTGCTGAACCATAGGACCATAAGGCTTTCCTTAAGGCCAAATGCTGATACTGTTTCTGTTGTAATCTGTTGAATCACTCTTGAGTGATTCTGGTGGCACTAGAAAGGAAGATTAGTTCTACGGTTTCAGTAAAGTTCTAATTCACTTTAGGTCAAAGAACATATGCCTTTCATTCATTTTATACAACAAAACCAGCAAACACCCACATTCGAAGAACTGGTATGCACATTATGTTATGTCACAGTACTCTGCGTTGGTCTATTTGTACTGCCAAAGTATTCATTTTAATAGAAGGTCTGTCTTGGTGCTGCATTATTTTATTAGTCAGAGTGGAGATTAGCACCAGATGGTGTTTTGCTACTCCTATCAAGCTGGAGCAAAAAGAAAAAGAAAACAAAAAAAGCAACAAAAACCAACCCAAAGCCACTGTGTATTTTGTGGGTGGGTGTGAATATATGTGTGTGCTTTCCCATTTGAAAGGTAGAGAAGCAGACGATGATACTGACATTATACGACAGTGACATAACAGTAGAGCTATGATTATCTGAAGATTGTGAGACACCTGAAACCTTTGGATAATCAGAGGAAATGTGCTGCAGCTTCACTCATGCACTACTATGACCTCATCTTCCAAATACTTCATTTACACATTAAACTTCTCATCAGGTTGACACTGAAGATGACAAATCCTTGAGGATGTATCTGATCACTGACAAATGCAGAGCTTCACTTTTGAAACTTTGTTATACTTAAAAACTGTAGTCATTAATATTTTACATGTTCACAAAGGTTCAAAAACATTAAACTGGATGGAAACAGACTAATATCGTAAAACATTTGTGAAGTAGTTAAGATAAACAGTGTCCAATAGCAAAATGCAAAATTCCAAAACGCAGCATGTCAAATACTTTGGGCAAATTATATCAGCCCACAGAGCTAATAGGAACACTTTTCTCCAATATAATCTGTTTAAAAGATTATTACATATTTTACTATTTCCTTTTGCCTAGAGGTAGATGATATATTGTTTAGTAAGGGTAGGACATCATATTATTTCATTTCTATTTGATTCTCACAGATAGAAACAAATATGCCCTCAGCACTTGTCTCATTATCCTCTTTTTTTATTTCATAGAACTGTGTCATAATGTAGTAATTCATATCAGCATAATTATCTTTTTTGAAAATTGGCATTTTAAAGATGTATTTCCAAAGCTTTGGCAGTTCAGTGGGATCCATTAACTAGCTTCAGAAATTGTGCATAATTCACATAATGGTTCTCCAGGTCACTCTATCCATCCAAAAAAAAAAANNNNGTTTTCCCAAGGCCCCCCTAACAAAAAAAAAAAAAAAAAAAAAAAAAAAAAAGCCTTTGAAGAGTTGAGTAGTGAGATGACTGAAGACAAAAAAGATGAACTTAAGCTATCATAGTATATGAAAATTAAATACAAGCAAAAGAAAGTTGTCTTTATCTCTTAAGAAACACCCATTATTTTTTTAAAAAAGTTTCATTTTACCCTTCAAATGACATGAAATCAGAGATGCTGAGTTTCACATCCAAAAAGAACAGTCTCTGCTTTTATTTTTCTTCATTTGATGTCCACCCTGATAAGCACTTTCTCCTACACTCTGTGTAATGACCGTGTATTTTCACCCACTGTATCTTCATTTACCTCACAAACACATTCCATCTGAAATGTGTTTTCATTAAGCCTAGGTACAGTTGTATGTCAAGTGTATACAGTTACTCCAGAGGCCAGCCAATCAACCTATTAAGGCTATTTCTACACTACTAAATTAAATAGTACCAGAAAACACACTATGGAACTGTTCAATTTAGGATATAGTCTTATCCTAATTTTGCTCCAGGCATCAAGGTACTCTCCTCAAAAAACAATTGCATTTGATTTTCTCAGAAATATTTGAGTCTTCATTGGTTATCATAAAAATTACTGACAACCTGTAATGACATTCTTTTTACTCAGACATGGTGCAAGCTTCTGCTTACATGAGCACTTAACTGTTGGCTGGACTACTCTTACATTTACCTGTCCATCCAGTCATGGAGTGATCTTTACCCTGAAACTGAAACAGAGTGTTAAGCCTGATCCTAGCAACATTTAATGCTTTCAGGAACTTCAAAACGTAAGAACACAAAGAGTAAATGTAGAAAATTATACACGAGTACCAAAAATTACATGCACAATGGCAATATCATGCATGTGTATAGAAAAAATAAATGTCTAGATGCCAAGATAGTTGACCTACAAAAGTATTTAATTTGTAAATGTGATTAGTTCTAAACCATATGAAATGATTCCTTAACAGGAAATTAAGGAAGGAATCCAAGGGTGATCCAAAGAAACTTCAGGGCCTTGGGACAACTGGTTAAGGGATCAGGAGCACAAGTAGCGCTTTCCTCTGTCCTTCCAATTACAGAGAATGATGAGGGAAGAAACAAGAAGACCCAGCTGACCAATACCTAGTTCAGTGACTGGTATCATTGGCAGAATTTTGGGGTTTCTGATCACAAATCAGTCTACACATCAGGCTTGCTGGCAACAGACAGGGTCCACCTTTCTCAAAGGGGGAAAAGGATTTTTGCAGAAGAGTTAGCAGAGCTCATTGAAAAAGCTTTAAACCAGTTTTGAAGGGGGAAAGGGAGAACGTTATTCTGGGTGTTACTGAAAAGCACTTGAGACACAATGCAGGTCATAGCCAGCATGAGTTCACGAGGGGGAATGTTCTGCTTAATTACATGCCCTTTTATGACAAGCTCATCCATCTAGTTAACCAAAGGAAGCCAGTAGATCTGGGGATTTTTGATTTTAGCAAAGGTTTTGACACTGTCTCTCACAGTATCCTTCTGGATACTCTGGAGACTTCAAAGACGTCAAGAGAAGATCTTAACACAGTTAACTCTATGATCAAAATGGTTATATCCCATAGACGCAAACACCTTATTCCATCTGAAAAATAAATTCCATCTCATGTCATGTTTCTTCTTATCATCTCAACTCCAATGGGTTCATATATGCTATAGAAAACTTGGCAACATGCAAGCACAGAGCTGAAATCAGGAGGATTTTGGTGACAGTCATCCTTTCAGGCTGCAGTTAGGACATTCTTTGACACTGTAATATTTGATAACAGAGCAATGTACAGCATAATGTACAGCAATACAACATTCATGAAGGACTACCAGCTTCCTAAACATACCAGCAAGTCATACAGACATAATTAGAAATTCTCCTGTGTTGCAAGGGCACACAGTTGTGTGTGATTACAAATAAGGGCGTTTGGATTGGGTGACTACCAAATACGAACAAGTAAAATTTAGTAACTACCCCTCAGCAAAAGGAATGAAATTCAATGTGATAACAAAAATCATATTGTCTTTGTGGTGGGTTGATCCTGGATGTGGGCCAGATGCCCACCAGAGCCGCTCTATCACTCCCATCGTTCACTAGACAGAGGAGAAAAAATATAATGAATAGCTTTGTGGGTTGGGATAAGGACAGGGAGAGATCACTCACTCATTATCGTCACGAGCAAAACAGACTGAACTTAGAGAGAGGAGATTCATCTAATTTATTACCAAACAAAACAGAATAGAGGAATGAGAAACTAAATCTTAAAACACCCCTCCCATCTTCCCAGGCTCAACTTCACTCCTGGCTTNTCCATGGGCTGCAGGTGGAATCTCTACACCCCCACATCCTTCCTCCATGGGCTGCAGGGGGAAAGCCTGCTTCACCATGGTCTGCACCATGGGCTGCAGGTGGAACTCTGCTTTCGTGCCTGGAGCACCTCCTCCCCCTCCTTCTGCACTGACCTTGGTGTCTGCAGAGTTTATTACATCTTCTCACTCCTCTCTCCAGCTGCAAAAGCTCTCTCTAACTGTTTGGTTGGGGTTTTTTTCCTTCTTAAATATGTTATCACAGAGGCACTGATTGGCTTGGCCTTGGCCAGCGGTGGGTCTGTCTTAGAGCCAGCTGGCATTGGCTCTATCAGACACAGGGGAAGCTTCTAGCAGCTTCTCACAAAAGCCACCCCTGTAGCATCCCACTACCAAAACCTTGCCATGGAAACCTAACACAGTCTTGTACTTTGAGAATAGGACATTCTGCTAGAATGCAGACACTCCAAAAAATTCTATGGTTCCACAGAATGATCTGTAGTCTGATTTTGAAAATGTGTGTTGATGACTAGAACTTTTAGTTTTTCCAGAAAATATAGATCATTTATTTCGTACATATAGGCAGAAATTTTAACAGAGTTAATGTCCAAACTCTATTCTAAGAAATATAGCATAGAAAAAGACAGATCTGTTTTTTGGATGTGATGACTCTCTGTCACAGAGAGCAGTAACACCAGGAATAAACCTTTTGAAAAAAGTGGAGCATGCCAGAATTTGAGCAGTTCAAAGGAAAACTTCACTGATGAAGACAGAGAAAAGATAATTTATAAGATATTAAAATAAAATCAAATATAGAACCCATGGTTTGTACTGATGTCATTGGATTCCAACATGTCTGACTTGATGATAACCAACTAGTATGACAGTTAATTTTAGTAGGGCCTGTAGTGATAGGACAAGGGATAATGGTTTTAAACTAAAAGAAGGTAGATTCAGACTACATATAAGGAAGACATTTTTTACAATGAAAGTGGTAAAACACTGGAACAGATTTCCCAGAAAGGTGGTAGATGCCCTATCCCTGGAAACATTCAAGGCCAGGTTGGATGGGGCTCTGAGCAAACTGATCTAGTGAAAGATGTCCCTGCTTATTGCACGACAATTTGACTGAATGACCTTTAAAGGACCCTTCTCTGGGAAGGAATACCCAAACTATTCTATGATTCTATAATCGGTCAGATAGATAGACAAAAGGAGTGAATGATGATAGAGAAGTGCCAAAGATTTTTATTTTAAAAGAAGAAAAATATTTCAACTTTCCTATAGCACTCTTTTTCTGAAATTTTCAGGTTTTTAACTTTCTAAGATGGCAACTTTTAACAGTAGCAATATTACCCATTTGATACACTTGTATTTAAAGTATCATAGTGGTCTTTAACAGGCAAAAAAATATTTAACTTGTAATTGACAACTCCTTTTCTTTTTTTTTTTTTGTGTTTTAATCAATTTTAATTTCAAATGGCTGATGAGATTTTTAGAAATCAAAGAAATTAAGAAATGAAGTGATTTTTTAAAAATTTTCATTCTATTTGTTGTATGAATTTCTAAAAAAAGAATTTCAAAATCCATGCACTATTGCAAACATAAAGAAGATACAGATTTACATTATATTTTCTGACCTTCTCCATGAGATTAAATTAAAATTGTATCTATTTTTACCTCATGAATTATCATTTGCCAGCAGACCAACTGAACATCTTATTCCATCTCATATACTTTAAAAAATAGGACAAATATTTAAGGAAGATAGTCTAAATTAACATACATAGTAGAGAAGATATGCTGAGGATAAAACATTATGTATCATTCTAATGGTGTGGCTTTTAGCCCTATTGTTTATGTATTTTTAATGCAAATGATAGGGAAAAAGTTAGAAGTCATGGTTTATTACATCTTTTTGCCTCTTACTCAGCTGTTCATTGCAGCAGACTGCTGGAAGCCAGAGATTTCTTGCTGCATAAAAGAGAATATCTCAGTCATGGAAAAGATGACACTGACTTCATGCCAGTTAATACACATTAAAAAGGAAAAGTGCTGAGTATGTAAAGAACAACTGTAAGGTGATATTAGAATAAGCAGAAAAAAAACCTGCTGGTGTTGCACAATATTATTTAACTTATACAGCATTTGAAGATAGGATAGGTAGAATAACTTAGGCTGCAAGGGACCTCAGGAGGTCTCTAGTCCAGCAAGGTCAGCTGTGAGATCAGTCCAGGTCACTCAAGGCTTTATTCAATTGGCTTATCCAGCTCTGGAAAACCTCCAGGGATGGGGACTACACGGCATCTCTGGGAAGCCTCTTCCAATGATGGGGAAAAAATTCAACTTTTGCTCATTGCTTATCCACCCACCATGCATTGTTCTTATCAGGTCCCATCCTCAAGCAGTCCTCCACCTCCTCAAAGCTGTCCCTTCTGCAGGCTGATCAAGACCACCAGCCTCTGCTCACAAGGCAGGTGCTCCAGCCCTAGCCAGCTTGGCGGCCCTTCACTGAACTCAGTCCAGTTTCTTCATGTTTCTTCTCTCTTGGGAGCTGAAATTTTGATACAGTATTCTAGATGTGGTCTAATAAGTGCTGAATAATGGGGGATAATAACTTTTCTCCATCCATGGGCTACGCTTCAACCTCTAATTCTTTCTGAATCCTGGCTATGTGCTGATACCAGCCTTTCTGCTTCCAGAGTTTTAATAGCTAATGTATAAGGAAGATGTACAATGCAATATTAAAAAACAAAACAAAACAAACAAACAAAAAAACCAAACAAAAAAAACCCTTGAATTTTTACACTGCAAATTCACTGTTGTTATTTCATTTTTCCCTGTAACAATGCATGAGGTTTTCCAACACATTACTGATTTAAATTGTTCTGTACCTTCAGATAGTATTTTCTTTTTTTATTCCTCTTCTTTTTCCCTCTGGGAATTTTCTGTTCCTCTTTCTTTTTTTCATACCACATCTTTACTTTTGTTTATCCCAAGATGGTGATTTTCTTGGAATATGAGTATTCCACTCTTGAATATTTGGTAAGAACGTAGTACACACATTGAAACCAATATTTAATATAGTACTTATTAGCATTTATTACTTTTTATATGAATGCACAGGGATGTAGATACAAATATTAATTAAAACCAAACACAAAAACAAATGAAAGCAGAAATAAACAAGAGTTTTATTTAGTTTAAATGATACTTGCATGGATACTTGCAGCCTTTCAGATGCTAACCTGTGCTGGCTGAATTTTGTATCCATTGCTGCCAGGGTGAGCTCTTCTGCAAGCAGCGGTACAGCTGGAGCAGCTTCCAAACCTGACTTTCCCACCATCAGGCAGCAGATGGAGCTCTGAGGAAAAGGGTACTTCAAATGTGTTACTTTTTATAAATGACCAATCTTCATTGCTTGCTCGGAGAGTGCTTGCTGGCAGTATTGCCAGCTCCCAGTATAGAATTGTCTTTTTTTCCAGATATTTTGAATTTTCTGTTTGGTTTTTGTTGGGTTTTTTTGTTTGTTTATTTGTTTGGTTGGTTTGGTTTGGTTTTGGTTTTTTGTTTTGTTTTGGTTTTGGTTTTTTTTCCCCAAATGGCCCAGCTTCTGGAAGTAAGTAATTACAAAAGAGATAAGGACTTCAAGCTTATATTTCCTTTTTTTTTTCCTCTCCCCGCCCCCCCCCAAAAAAAAAATCAGTTGGAAAAAAAGACCAAACCACTCTTTCCGATAATAAAAAAAAGTATGTAAAAATGTGTGGGTAAAAACAAGGTCATGACTAATAGTCATGTTCCAACACAAATTTAACTTAGTAATTTTTGAAATTTCAACATAAAATTCTAAAAAAAAAATAAAATTGGGAGTGAAACATTTGATTTTAAACAAAGGAAGGTCAAAGTAATCTGCAAAATAATTAATTCTTTAAATAGGAATTGAAATATAAAAATTTTATGGGCATAGGACAACACAGGAGAAAAGAGAAAAAAGTAGAAAAAAGGGGATACTTTTTCCTGATTTTTCATCTTCCCTTTTTCCTTCAGGCTGGTTACAGCAGCTTTTGAGAATTTTTAATATCCTTGGGATGTTCAAGCCAGCATGTTCCTATTGCTATGTCTCCTGAATGTGTTTCAAGTTTTGTTTAGGGTTATGAAAAATTGTTTTAAGAACACCATTCGCAGATCCACAGCTGGATAGTCATGGGTGACGTGGCATGTGGGAAAATATGGGTGGGAGAACTTATCACCTCCAATGGTTCGGAACTTCACTCCCGAACAACTACAGGACTCTGACAAAGTGATAGAATATGTGAAAGGAAAATGCTGTGGCTGTTCCAAAGAGGCACAATGTACTGCATTTTGCTGGGCCCTGGCCAGTACCTACCAAAAAGTATTCAATATTAGGCAGCACCATCAGGGAGGAAAGAGGAAAAACAGACAGACAGGCATTGCAGATACTCAAACCCTGGCTACAGGCACTGCAGCTGAACAAAAAAAACCCAACCCTTGCCAGCATCAGTCACCCCTATATACAAGAAGAAATACAGAAAAAAATAAGTTCACTTATTTAGGGATGATGATAAACCTGGACCATCACAAGAACAGGAGGAAGAGGCAGAACCAGAGGCCAATCCCTGTCCCTGAGTGACCTCTGAGATATGCAAAAAGTTTTCAGCCTCCATCCAGGTAAGCACATCACTACCTGGCTGCTCCAATGCTGCAATAACGTGGCCAGTAGCTTGGAATTAGAGGGTAGGGAGGCTAAGCAGCTGGGATCCCTGTCTAGGGAAGGGGACATTGACAAGGTGATTGGGAAAAAGACACACGTCCTCAGCCTTGTTGTTGCATATCATCCACGCAAGTCAACCACCATGGAGCAAGATATCCAGTACCTGAGAGAATTGGCCATGTGGGAGATGGTTTATTATGACTCAGACAATGTGCAGTTACCCACAGATACTGATGAAGTCCAATGTACCCATGTGGCAGAGGTCTGTACAGAGTGCACCATTGTTGTACACCAACTTATTGGCAGTAATGGATGGGAAATGTGAAGAGGCACCAACGCTGCTGGCCAACTCCAGCAACATGAAGATCCATTAAAGACAAATTTAAAGACAAATTTAAAGTCCAGATCTCACTGCCATGGCTATTTAATAAGCTTATGACAAAAAGAAACCAAATAAATTATGATTCATAAATATATCAGGAAAATAGTTTGGATTTTTTCCTTAGAAAATGGTAGAGGTAGTGCAAGCTCTTGCCCTAAGTTTCAGCCCTGGCCAAGACATATCTTTAGTCTTGATTTTGATTTGATATTCCTTTGGCTTTTTACAGTTGTTCCCTATTCTTTCTGGCTGTTCTTTTTTCAGGCTGATGCACACTATGCCATTCCTAACTCTGCTACGCTCCTTTCTGAGACCGCTGAGATCCCTTGTGATATTATTCCTGCCCTCTAGCCTTGCATCCCATTCCCTGGCAGCTCACCCAAACTGCAGGTCTTCAAAATTAAAAGTGATTCTTGGTGAGAAATGCAGAGCAACTATCACTTTAAGTACAACATCATCATGCCACTGTCAGTACATAATTATACAAAATATAAATGGTAGGCACATGAGATCTCAGTCATATTTTAATTTTAATTTCTAGTAAAAGAATGCTTTTTCTTTACATTTTTGCCATGAGTAATTAAATGAGTAATTTATCTTTGTGACAGTGGCAAGTGAATTTTTGTGAATTTTCAGGAACTTTTTCTTCTATTCCTCTGGGAACAAGTTCTTGAATTCCACGTTATAACTTTGAATATTAGTTTCCGATCATACTTATGATCACGTGACACAGTGGAATGATGGACTTTCTTCTAAAATACAAAGCAACCAAAAATATTACACTACAGGAACATTTTGTCAGCTTATTTTAGTGAATTGAATCCAAAGCGTCAATATGCAATGTATGCAATAAGTCCAGACTCAAAGTTTTTCTTCCTCTGCTAGCTAGGCATGTCTGAGTTTCATAATTGCCCATCAAAAATTCTAAATAGATTAAAAATTACTGCTTAAAAGTGCTGAATTCATCAAAATTTTTTTTGAAAGTTATGTTAAACAGTACATAAAAACCGTATATAATTCTGGCGACTGTGAAAAGACTCTGTGAAGTTAGCTTTCCACTCCAGATCTCCAGGAGCTTTTTATTTTTCAGAGGTAATTGCTATATATCACACAGAACTTATTGCCAAGAGAGACCAGGTGCTGTACGCTGTAGGGGGAAAAAAGAATCCCAAAACAGTTTTGCTGGTGAAGGCTTACTGGATCATAAGTTAATGATAATAAATAAAGACCTAGCTGACATTTTATACTCCTGCAAATATCTGGAGTGTCAGACATTCATATAAGTTTAGCACTACTCACTGATCAGAAAATCCAAAAGGTGATAGCACCATTCAGTTCAGTAAAATCAGCTCATTTGTGTCTGAAGTGCCACAGAAGCATCTGTGCAAACATGTTAGCTCTTTCTCATGTAAGGAGGGACTGATCCTTGAAAGCTTTGTTGTGTGACATGTCAAATGAGAATTATAAAAAAATATGTGTGCAAAAATCCATGATTATGCTTGTATGCAAATGTCAGCATATTTCTACATGTAGCGTTTCAACTTGTGCTTGCAGTTTCAATGACTGAGGAACTGTGGTATTTGAACAGTTCTCCAGATACATTTTATAATCTCATTTTAATAGGAAAGAACCCAGACTAATTACTCTTCTCATCTTTTCTTCATCCGTAAATATCACTGAAGACAGAATGTAGACTTGCAAGCTGTAGGAAGTGATAGTACTTTCCTAGCTGCCTTCCTCTACTTTAAACTTCCAATACAACAGGACTTGAACAATTTCTTCTTTTGATGTTGATCCATTGTGTGACTTATTCTATGTATCTCAACTCCTCATGCCTCCATGCTTCAGTATTATTTCCAAATACCAGTGCAGATAAAGCTGTATTATTATTCATGGCTATCACATTTTTCACAAGAACTTAATCTTTAGATTGTTAAATATTATTTGAAATCCACTACTGAGACCAAAAGGCCTGCAGTATCTTGAAAGATGGCATCATAAACATACACTAATATGCTAAATTCAGTTGTGATAACTATCCTTCTCATGAGGCTAAATTGTCTATGTCGTTTGTGTAGGAAAGCCAAGGGTAGAAGAAAGAAGTGTACAAACAATTCTATTCTCCTTTGGCAGAGTTTTAAGAAGCATCAAGCATCTTTCCCTGTATTCTAGAAAGTGCAAAGGATAGTTCTTGCTTACTTTCTGTGTCTTTGATGAGGAAAATCCAATCTAGTTATCCATCTAGGAAAATGCACACAAGGACTTCACAAGGGCATATCTCATCTGAAGGAAGACCGTGTCTGGTCACAAAATTGTTGTAGAAGGACACTCTGTAGCCAACATAACACCACAAAGTATGCATGCGAGGTAATAACAGGGCCTGTCAGAAAGCAAAATTCCATGAATAAATATAATCTCAGCAGCAGCACAGTACTTCTAGTACATAATCCCACACTCCAGTTACTGAAGCAGAATAAAAAACCTACAAACATCACCAGGGCACAGGAATTGGAAGCTGAGCAAGACCCATGCATAGAGCTGAAGACTGATCAACTCCATAAAGGACTGCAATCCAGACTGTACCAGAAATCAAACTAAAGCTTAGTGTTGTTTCCTCATACATGCAATATGTTATTTATTATGTTATCATACTCATATCTGTTCACACAGAGAGTAATTTACATATTGCAAATGTTTTATTTCAGGGTCAAGCTGACCAATAATGAGGTCAAAGGGAAGATAAAATGATGCACACACATAATGAGACTATAAAATATCAATGGCTTTCCCAGGAATGTGGAAACATGAAAAAAAATTCTCATGGAAAGTCTGAGAACGTATGCAGCTCACTATGAGCTTGGTTACTGTATCTGCCATTGCGGCAGCTGGTGGGTTTGCCTTGCATTGTATAATACCTCTCTGCCTTTCATTCTGTGTAGTTTTTGGATCGAGTTCATGATGATGATGATATGTAGGTGTCACATCGTTTCCAGAGCATGTAACCTGCAAGTATTACAGAAGGCTAGCGCCAGACTACTGACAGTAAGTCAACACTTTCAGGGTTTCCTTGCAGCTTCTGCCTGACAGGCTTACCTCCACAGTTCTCCAACTCTGACCATGTAGTTATAGCATAACACAAATGATGACTATGTTTTCACCAGGCCAAATTATTGAAACAAAGTCTGAGATAGCAAAAACTTCCATCCCAAGCTTTAAAGGAACCTAACAAACAGGAAAGTCACATGGGCTTTGTTCTTAAAAGCAACATTACAGAAGGAATGAAAGAAATACCTATCTCATTAGCAAGTTGCAATCCCACAGTGAATCAGCTTTTTCAGGCCACCCATAGGAGAATGAGGAATACTGAGAAATGTAGTGCAAGTGCAGGAGAAGTTTGTGAACAGGAGACAATAGTATTAATCCAGTTTAGGGACTTAGTCTTTCAAAAGGACTCAAGGCTGAGGACCCTGACTAGGAAAGGACTCACCCTCCAGTCTATCCTTACTTCATTGTCTGAGTTTATCCATGGGATGAGGCCTAAATTCTGAGATTCATCCACTTATCCTGAGACTCGTCCTTTGGAGCATTCAGTGGTTTGACTTGAGTCAATGTTGATCTTTTTAATAGCTACTGCCGTAGAATAGTATGAGAGCTGAAATAGAATATCACATGGTGTTGGATGTAAAAGTACAGAAATACGTTTAAGAACACAGACCCTGGGAGTTATATTCTTAAAAATATGTAATATCATAAAATCTAAACCTAAATAACATTTTACCAGTGGAATTTCAGTATCAGACTGACAGTCACTCAGTCCAAGCACTCTACATAGTTGTCCTGGTTTCAGCTGAGATAGAGTTAATTTTCTTCACAGTAGCTAGTATGGGGCTATGTTTTGGATTTGTGTTGGAAACACTGCTGATAATAAAGAGATGTTTTTGTTATATAGAGGCGGTTTTATTATTGTTGAGCAGTGCTTACACAGAGTCAAGGTCTTTTCTGCATCTCACACTGCCCCGCCAGCAGGATGGCTGGGGGTGCACAAGAAGTTGGGAGGGGACACAGACAGGACAGCTGACCCCAAATGTCCAACGGGATATTCCATACCATATGATGTCATGCTCAGCTTATAAGGGCTTTGAGGAAGAGGAAGGACTGGGGTGGGGGCGACAGTGGCATTTGGAGTGATGGAGTTTGTCTTCCCAAGTAACCGTTATGTGTGGTAGAGCCCTGCTTTCCCGGAGATGGCTGAACACCTGCCTGCCCATGGGAAGTGGGGAATGAATTCCTTGTTTTGCTTTGCTTGCACAGATGGCTTTTGCTTTGCTTATTAAACTGTCTTTATCTCAACCCATGAATTTTCTCACTTTCACTCTTCCAGTTCTCTCCCCCCATCCCACTGAAGGGGAGTCAGTGAGCGGGTGTGTGAGGCTTAGTTGCCAGCTGGGGCTAGGCCATAACAGCAGTACATGAGAAACTAAGAACGTATCTAAAATTTTTACCACTCTTGAGACTAATTTGAACAAAATGGCTCATGTCTGTATAACTAAATTCTCTTTTCCTCTGGCATAAGTTAAGAAAGGACAAGCTGCTATATTTTCATTTTCACAGGCCTTGTAGTGAGTCTGTTCAGTCTCAGAACCGAAGCATATCAGGCTGGCTCTGTTGAACTTTCCTTGACATGCTTGCAGCTTTGTTTATATTTGAGTTATCCGTAGCAGCATTTATTCTTCCAACTAAGTGGCTATGGCAAACTTATTTTCCTTTAATAGTCTTTGTGTGATCCAATCATAGCTTTTTATAGATAGCATTGACACATAGTTTTCTGTGTAGGAAAAAAAGTTTATGAATCTAAAAGAATGATGGAAGAGATAGGATATAGAGAAATAGAGGCCTGGTATGACAGTAAAGGCCTTGAGAAGTGGGGACACAGGATGTGAGGTAGAGCAGTTCAGGCATAGGATGATAACACAGGATTGGCACTGGAGACCTCACTTCTATAAAAAACTCCTCCATGGTCACTTAAAGAAATGAAGACATGCAGTTGGAGTAAATTCATTTTAGCAGGAGCAAGAAGAATAATGAAGTAGTATCCAACATACATAAAAGCTACCACATGTGTCTCAGCATATACATGGAAAACAGTAACAAGTGATATTCCCTCAAGAGTCCAAATCAGAACCAATACTATTTAATGACATTATTGTCAGTGACATAGACAGTGGGACTGAGTGCACCTTCAGCAAGTTTGCAGGTGACATCAAGTTGAGTGGTGCAGTTGATACACCAGAGGGAATGGATGCCATGCATAGGGACCTTGACAGGCTTGAAGAGTGGGCCTGTGTGAACCTCATGAAGTTCAACAAGGCCAAGNCTGGGGGCTTTTCCATACCATGTGACGTCATGCTCACCATAAAAGGGGGCTAGTCGGGGAGGGGTGGGTTCGGCGTGGCTCCAGGACTGGCTGAGCATCCAGTAGGTCGTGGGATGGGTAAATTGTTTTCTGTTATCACCCATTGTCTATATCTGTTATCAGTACTGTTGTTGATTGTTTCCCTCTCCCTTGCTGTCCCAGTAAACTGTCCTTACCCCAACCCACCAGGCTTTTGCCTTTGTTTTTCCATTCTCCTCCCTACCCCTCCCGGGGAGGGGTGAGCGAGCAGCTCATGGTGCTCGGCTGGGGCTGGGGCTACACCACATCACCTTACAACAGCCTTTCAGTCTTTGTTGGGGTCTTATAAGAAAGCTGAGAGAGGAGAGAGACTTTTTACCAAGGCCTGTAGTGACAGGAGAAGAGGTAATTGTTTAAAATTGAAAGAGGGTAAGTTTAGATTGGACATAAAGAGGAATTTTTTTTTTAAATAAGGGTGGTGAGGCACTGGAACAAGTTGTCCAGAAAAGTTGTGGATGCCCCATCATTTGAAGTGTTGAAAGTCAAGTTGGATGGGGCTTTGGAAACCTGATCTAGTGAAAGGTGTCCCTGCCAATGGCAGAGGTGTTGGGCTCGGTGATCCTTAAAGGTTACTTGATATACAGTACATTTAGATACAATTTGTAGCTGCAGACCAATGGAAGTGTAAAAATAAGGTGTAAAAATATGTTAGCAAATACAAAAATTACCTCAAGTGGATCCTAGGATGAGGAAGAGGAAAACATTAATATTATATTGCTTCTGAAAGGACTAGTAATACTGATGACTTACCATAACCTAACCAGTATTAACTTGAACCTTAAGAGCTAGAGGACCCATGAAAGGGTGACCATAATATTAGTGAATGGAACAGAAAAAAGGGAGTGCATGCAGGACAATTTTATCTGAATTATTATTATTATTATTATGACTTTATATACACTAGTATTAATTTCTTGATTTTATTTTTTTGATATTTAGACTTGGACTAATAATGATTAAGCTTGATTAAGCTGCCAAGATTTTAATTATAGTAACAATAAATTCCTGGGTTTATGTATAAGGTGTGTCCTTTTTTTTCATAACAAAATTTTGAGTGTAAAAAAACCTGCTTTTTGATAATGGATCCTGTCCAAACCGTGCCTGGGAAATTGCTGCTGACAAGGCCAAGGATGACGATTGTCCTCTATTCAAAAGCTGTCATTACACAGCTTTTGGATTCCTATCTGTCATATCTTTGAAAGAACAGAGCCAACACGTTACCCCTGAATACCCATTACCTTGAAATAGCATCCTCCCAAAGAGATATGAAAGACCAAGATTCAAAACCTTTTTACAAAAAAATAAGAACACTGTATTTCATCCCTAAATTCCCTTAGTCCTTTGATTATAGAGCAGAACATGTCTGCCAGAGGCATATACTGAGATATCTCAGAACAGACAGAAGCCTGATAGTCACCCTGGACATCTGTGTTCAGCTTCAGCTCACACAGACCTGCATTTTTTTAATATCTCCTCTAACAGCCAAAGCATGCACTAGATAGCTGCAGATGAAAGGACCTCTTCTGAGGTTAGCACCTGGGGAGCACTTATCTTGAGATTTTCTCTCCAGAGAGGTCTCAGCTGAAATATCTATCTTCTTGTTACCTTAAATAGCTTGGTTCACATTCACCAAACAGGCAGGTACCTACTGAGTTAGTGATAACTAACATATATTTTGAAAGATATCACAGGTGCCAGAGTAGTGGATTTAGGCACCTAATGAAGCAGAAAGACTAATTATCTTGCATGATCTGGGATGAAGGGACAAGGTTAATGCTGCTGTCTTTTAATGTCTGTCTTAAATATCAGCCAGTTGACTACAGTACAGCACTGAATAACACAAATCACTTAGCACTAAGTCACTTTCTTTACATTTGCAAGCCTGGGGTGACAGGATTAAGTAAATACAATATATTTTCTAGGACTTTTTTCTCATATAAATGATTACATTATTGTAATGTTTATTCACGCTCAGGGGCTATTCTGCTTGCTTGCCAGGGCTATAAACATCTCCCTCGCATTTTTTTTTTCCCCTGCTTTTTTTTTTTTCATGGTGTAGCAAATAGTACCAGCTCAGGCAGCTACTTAATCAGATTGTATTGGCTCTATTGGGCCACCATTGATCACAGTTAAATGTTTTCTTCCCACAAAGAAGAACTGCTATTTTTGCAAATAGTAGACACCATGAATTAGGAATCAAATATCAAAATAATAATATCAAGAATTTTGTAGTTACAATGCAGATATTTTCCTTGTGATTAATATCTAAGTGACTAACATATCCTTTAAATAAATGAAATTCAATTTACGTCTGAATATGACTCATAATCTCTGTTTTGAAAATCCATAAAGTGGTACCAAATTAAAACACCCAAGCATAAGCACGTAAAATTCATTAATAAATTTCACTCTAATAAATATTAGCTTGGAATAAATAGGTACAGAAGGCTTTTGGTTGCACTTTTACCCTTCTAATTCTCTCCCACATCCATCTGGGGGAAGTGAACAAGTGGTTGCGTGTTTAGTTTCCTGCTTGGGTTAAACCATGACACTAGTTTTTTGGGGTGGGTTTTTTGGGGGTTTTTTTTTTTTTTTTTTTTTTTTTTAATTGCTGCAGGTCTTATAACTCTCAGATTTCATTGGTTTATATTAAAATGAACTTTTATGCATAATAATTATTATTTGGTAGGCAATGGTTTTAAAAACCAGTTCCATAGTTTTAATTCTGTTGTTTTCATTACAGATAATCAGCTAAGTTTTACTTGAAAGAGTTACAGAAACATGAATGGTAGCTTTAAAAAAATCCATGTTTATAAATTTGTCATGGAAAATGGCCTGACACACCTGTTGCAAAATACTAGTACATGAATGAATGGGTTATCCAAGCTGATTTTGTTCTGTAAGCAGCTAGCCCTTTAGGCTTTTTATTCCAGTGGCTGAGTTTGAAAATGTAACTGGATACTTGCCTTATAGCAAATGAAAGAATCAAAGACCAAAAAGTTCCAGAAAACAGAAACTCAAACCTTTCTGTTCTCCATTCCATCAACATAGTCAGTAGTTGCAAATGTGCTTTGAGCTTTCTCATGTCATAGGAAAAATGATAAAGTACAGCTGGGGAGGTGGAAAAATCACAGTCTGATGTAGCTAATAGCACAGAAACTCACACACGGCAATTTCTACCAGTGACTCTAGTCACAGGCCTGAGAAAGATTTTCCTTTGCTGTTGCATTACCTTCATGGCTAGAGAGAACAGCCAACAGTCTTGCTTCAATTTGCTGTCAGAGCCTGACACAGCATTTCCTCTTGCTCATGAGACTGAAAGGTGGTCACACACCTCCATCCGCACCACTGCTTCATTCAGATGTCACTTATTTGTACAGTGTCTGGAACAGTGGAGCTCCATTATCATTTGCACCTCAACCACATGACAATAAATACATAAATATGCTCGTATTCTTACATATGTATTTATCTGCCTCAAGGCCTCCTAGCAATTGAATATAATTTCAGAATTATTATTTATTGGTTGCATTATCACAGCAGCAAAGAGTATCCTTCATGCACAATGAGGTAATGAGCACTCTGCAAAGCTAGACTGGAGAAAATTTTTGAGGATTCAGAATAAGTGGAAGACAGACACACAAAGAGAAGTCGTGGCAGTCCAGTGAAGTTTCCACCAACTGGAAAAGGGGAACATAGCCCCATTTTTAAAAAGGGAAGAAAGGAAGACCCAGGGAACTACAGGCCGGTCAGTCTCACCTCTGTGCCTGGCAAGATCATGGACCAGATCCTCCTGGAAACTATGCTCAGGCACATGGAAAATAAGGAGGTGACTGGTGACAGCCAACATGGTTTCACTAAGAGCAAATTGTGCCTGACAAATCTGGTGGCCTTCTATGATGGGGTTACAGTGTTGGTGGACAAAGGAAGAGCAACTGACATAATTTGCCTGGACTTGTGCAAAGCATTTGACACTGTCACACACAACAACCTTGTCTCTAAATTGGAGAGACATGGATTCAATGTTTGGACCACTCAGTGGATAAGGAATTGGCTGGATGACCACACTCAAAGAGTCGCAGTCAATGGCTTAATGTCCAAGTGGAGACCAATGATGAGTGGTCGAGTTCCTCACGGGTTGGTATTGGGACTGGAGCTGTTTAACATCTTTGTTGATGACATGGTCAGTGGTATTGAGTGCACCCTCAGAACTTTACTAATGACACCAACCTGTGTGGGGTGGTTGACACACTGGAGGGAGGGGATGCCATCCCGAATGACCTTTACAGGCTTGAGAGGTTGGACTGTGTGAACTACGTAAAGATTAACAAGGTCAGTGCAATGTTCTGCACATGGGTTGGGGCAACAGATTGAGAGCAGCCCAGTGGGGAATGACTTGGGTGTGTTCATGGATAAGAAGCTCAACATGAGCCAGCAATGTGCACTTGCAGCCCAGAAAGCCAACCGTATCCTGGGCTGCTTTAAAACCAGCATGACCAGCAGGTCGAGGGAGGTGATTCTGCCCCTCTTCTCTGCTCTGGTGAGACCCCACCTGAAGTACTACATCCAGCTCTGGGGGCCCCAGTACAAGAAGGATATAGAGTTGTTGGAGTAAGTCCAGAGAAGGGCCATGAAGATGATCAGAGGGCTGGAGCACCTCTCCTGTGAAGACAGGCTGAGAGAGTTGGGGTTGTTCAGCCTGGAGAAGAGAAGGCTCCAAGGAGACCTTATTGCAGCCTTCCAGTACCTGAAGGGGGCCTACAAGAAAAGTGAAGAGGGACTTTTTACAAGAGCATGTAGTGACAGGACAAGGGGTAATGACCTTAAGCTGAAGGAGAGAAGATTTAGATTAGATATTAGGAAGAAATTCTTTACTGTGAGGGTGGCAAGGCCCTGGAACAGGTTGCCCAGAGAAGCTGTGGATGCCCCATCCCTGGAAGTGTTCAAGGCCAGGTTGGATGGGGCTTTGGGCAGCCTGGTCTAGTGGAGGGTGTCCCTGCCCATGGCAGGGGGGTTGGAACTAGATGATCTTTGAGGTCCCTTCCAACCCAAACCATTCTATGATTCTATTGTTCTATGATTCTTTGATTCTATGATAATATGATAAAGCAAAACAATAATGAAGTTATACAGTGGAAAAATATTGTTATTGGTGACAAATTATGTCTTGTTAGTTATAGCAGCCATTGTTAGAATGAGTGTTTATGGGGATTTTTAGCTCTTGTGCCCTGTATTTGCAGAAAGCAAATTTGAAATTATATATTTTGATTATGATAATCAGATTTCCCACTGAGTTCATTAGTTACAAAGTCAGCTCATCAGAGAACAGAAAAAATACATAGAAACACACACAGCATGCATTTCAAAGTTTGAATAACAACTTTTTTGTGAAGTAATCATGTACGGTATGTATTTCAGAATAAGCCCCTCAAACTGTAGAAATTTCACCACCTTCTATTAAACAAAAACTGGATACATTTGAGCAATAATTTTCTCATTTTCATTTATTTTCTCAAGCATTTACTGAATAAAATTGTAAAGGTAAGGCTGAATTTCATTTTGCCATATCAGATACTCTATGGAGTTTCCTTTGTAGATTTGTTTTCCCTTAAAAAAACAACACATGAATTTATTACTTAGTTTAACTTTTTGATTATTCCCTGTGGAACTGAAAGAGACAGTTGTGCCTATTGCAGAACAGCCTCCGTACAAATTGATAATGTACTATTCATTCAACCATTTATTTACTTGCATCTGTTTGGCATCCCCACCATCTCCCAATTTTGTGAACTAATTAATTAGTATGACTTTAATTTTCTCTGATTATGCATTTCCATTTCATGCAAACAAGGACATTTATCATTATTAATTTTAATGAATGTGATTTATATTTCATTTAGAATAATGTAAACATTAATCTGAATTTTTTAAAAAAAGTTTCTAAAGAGAATTTTTAAAGCAGATTCCAGTGGCAAGTCAGTGGATTACTGATGCAAACTAGTGGGAAGATACTGAATTATATTTCTGGAATTGCTGCACAGAAAATTGGTTATTATTCTCTAAATTATTTACAAGTTAAATTGTTTCTGGGGTCCTGTTACTCTAAGCAGTCTACTCTGGAAGTCTCCGGTTTGTTTTTTGCTAACACACTAGAGCAATAGAATGTTCTAATGGGACGGACCCACACACAGATGTGGACTTTTTTTTTTTTTCCAAATAGAATCCTTGTCAGTTTGGAAATTCTCAATGAACCCATACTTCATCAGGCACTGAATATAGTTGACAAATTTCTTTCCAAGTCACTATACTCACAAAACAGTCCTCTAACTGTAGCATTGGCCTCATCACACTGGAAAAACACAAGTTCAATGAAATTATTTTAATTTTATTAAATTATGACAGATAGTTAAACTGAGATTGACCTGTTTTTTTTCCTTGAAATCTCCTAGTATTTGTTGTAACAGTTATGCTCCATAGCCATTTAATTTATCAGAAAATATCATAACACAGGCATTGCCAATATTTGTGACTTTTAAAAAAATATAATTTATTATTTTCATATTATAGTACAGGTGGAAACAAGATTTCCAATATGCAAACAGAATTCTTGCTTATGAAAAGCTGATGTTTTGCAAGAATGGCTAAATAGAGTATAACACCAAAATATTTTTTTTTCATTTAGAAATTGGAATACTAGGTGGAATAGATAGTGTTGAAAATGTTTTACCCTTGATGAATATAAAAATTCATTTTCTGAATCAGAATTATTGCTGTTGGTTTTTTTTTTTCCTCAGCTATTTAGCTGTGGGAAGACATGCAAATACAAGCCCAACAGTAAAACTCATAAAACAGTAAATGACAATATTAGTTTCCTTGAAATATTCATTGGTTGCTATTTTTGTTTTTCACGGAATTTCAACATAAAATCCTATATTCACAAAGGAATTTGAGATCCCCATAAGAAAGCAGTGTATCAGGACATTATTTACAACCCCACAGCCTTAGAAGTGCTATCTCTTCCATGAGTGGTTTCTTGTTAACAGTGTGGTGGTTTAGCCCCAGCCAGCAGTTGAGCACCACGCAGCCACTTGTTCACTTCTCCCCCTGGGTGAGATGAGGAGGAGAATGGGAAGCAAAAGGTAAAACTTGTGAGTTGGGATAAGGACAGTTTACTGGGACAGCGAAGGGAGAGGAAAATAACAACAACAATATTTATAAAAGAATATAGAAAGCAGGTGATACACAATGAAATTTTCTTACTGCCTGAAGCCTGATGCCTAGCCCATCCCCAAGCAGTAACCCCTCCTCTCTGGCCAGCCCCCTTTATATACTGAACATGACGTCATATGGTATGGAATACCCCTTTGGCTACTTTGGATCAGCTGTCATGGCTGTGTCCTCTCCCAGCTTCTTGTGAAAATTACCACTATCCCAGCTGAAAACTAGGACACAGACTGAACTCTGTGAAATAAGATTAGAACGTATCATGGCACCAGCTTTTAAGTAGAAGTCTCCATTGGAGTCAACTTCTTATGTAAAAATGATTGCATTATTTGGGCCATTAAATTCTCACTAAGCCAAATGGAATTTTCGAAGGCTTTAAAGAGCAGATCCTGATCCTGATGTAACTATTGGATAGAGATTGGGCTGGGTATAGAAGTTAACAGGGCTACTAGAAATGCCATTCCAATGACTTCAACGGACTTGTGCTAATTGTGCTAATCTGCTGCAGCTGATCATCATTTGGAGAGGACAAGGGGAAACAAGTGGAAGTTGCCCTGGGAGAAGTTTCATCTTGATAAAAGAAAGAAATTTTTTACAGTGAGAACAGTCAATCACTGGAAAAACTTCCCCAGGGATGTGATGGAGTCCCTGTCACTGGAGGTTTTCAAGATGTGATTGGACAATGCTAGATAATCTCATCTAGGCTCCCTTTGCCATGAAAGGTTGGACCAGATGGTCTTTTAAGGGCTATTCTGTGATCTAGTAGTAGGGTAATTGTACTTCTCATCTACTGCATATTATTTTGGAAGGTAGGATTTTTATTGCACTTAGTATTAGCACTGTAAAATGTAGGTCTGATTTGCTGAATCTCTCAGATGGTAAAATTATTGTATATGTTTTCAAAAAGGATAGAAAATACTGTGTGACATTTACCATAGTGAATTTAGATTTGGCCTTCTATACTAGTGAGTTTGGTTCTCTCCTGTAGTCATTTTTCAAGTGCAGAAAATCCCTAAAACCACTGGAATATTGTCTAAATAATGGGTGGTCCCAGTGCAGCTCAGGCTGCCGTGCCTTCTGCTGTCTTCTCTGTTTTTATATTTAATGCAAAAGGGCTGGCTAGAAGAAATGCCATTAGGCCAAGGTATTGGCAATGCCCATTGATTAAACTGATTATTTCAATTCCAGATTCTCTGTTGTTAAACAGAGTACTCTAGCCTTACTAGTACTCCACAGAAACTCAGTGTTTGCAAAATACAAAAGGTATCATCACCTACACTAAAACATAGACAAACATGCACACATACAGGTGATGCAACCCAACTAATGATGTGAGGCATTCTTTCAAACAAATAAACAAACAAAACCCAAAAGAAACCCATGGTCAATTCCGCACTATGCAATTAATTTCTTAAAATTTCTTAGCTGTATAAGAAAAGTGGAATTTTTAGAAATTGACTGTATACTGTGCAGTCACTTGTCACACTTAATCCAACAGGAAATCCAGCCATTTCACTCTATTGCCTTTTTCACTCATAATTTATCACTGTATCTGTTTACAGTGGAAAAGCATAGAATGTCAACTTCAATTTATCTGTGCTGAGATTAGAAAGAAATAATTCTTATAGCGATTTGATATATCACTAAGCCACATTTCTGGCCTTTTTACATTCTTAATCCCTTGTCAATCCATGTAAACTGCTGAAGTCCAAAGAATACCAGACCTGTCATATAGTCAGAATTAAATTACCACCTGGATCATTGCTAATTCTGTTTTGACGCTCTTTTAGTGGAGAAAAGTTGAAAGGAGAAGTCTGATTGTTTCACATATTGTAAGATGGGGTTTGGGATACTCTGGTTTTTTATATACCTGTCTCCGAATAGATATATATTATCTATCTATCTAGACATATAAAAAAAAAAAAAAAATCTGTGAAGTATCTTTTGAGGATTTTTCAACTAGGAAAAAAAATGCTCTGAATCTCAATGTCATTGATGCCAGTTTAACTTCATCTTTGTCCAGTCTCAAGGGAGAAAATGTTAATTATTGTCTTCATACAGTCTGAAAAAGCATGCATTGAAATGAAAAGAGTAAAGTGAGAGTGAAATTATTTGTATGGATAAAATAGAAAACATTTTGTATCTGTGCTAACATTTATCTATCAGAGGATCTTTTCTCCTGATTACTTAAACAAGGTACTTCTGTCACAAGTGAAATATGATATGTGAAATCCACATACAGAATGGATTTCCAAAGGCAGTTAATAAAGATGACTGTACAGTGACAGAATAGTGCTATTTATCCCACCACATAATAATCATAAGTCGTTTTCTCTTTCAGATGACAAACACTACCCAGATGCCAGCTGAGAAAGATATTTTCCCTACAGCAGCATCTGGTTCATTGGCAGACTCTTCAGGCAGTTGCACTGGCAGCTTCTACACTGCCTGTAGGTCTCTCATATCATTATGTTGATTGCTTGTCTGGGCTACTGTGCCCTTCTGTTAAAACCTTCATTTTGTCTGTTTTTGTTCTAAATAATTTGTTCAATATATTAATTTATGAATTAGCTAGTTGTTGTACACAGGATACCATCTTTGGAATCACTCATGGTAAAAATTAATGATTATACATTTCTGCAGGGTTTCCAGTTTTCTTCTTGTGTCAATCAGCACTAGAACTACTTAAGTCTCAATAAAATCTTTAATAGGGGTGAATGTTAAGAGAAGTTTGAACACCAAGTTTTCTGCCCTGTGTAATTAAAAAAAAAAAAAAAAAAAAAAACCAAAAAAAAACAAACCTGAAAACTGCAACCCAAAACTGATCAATACAAGTTCATTACTATCAAACAGCAATGCTTTTTCATCTTTAAAAAATAATTCCAATGTAACTACATGTCATGGGAAAGCTATCTCTTTAAATGCAGTAAACTTTAAGGAAAAGTTTGCACCAAAAAGATTGCACCAAAAATATAATTATCAGCAAGGGTAATTGTGATTACAGCACTGAACTACTGTAGTACTGCCAGTAACCAGAAAGTGAAAACAAGTGAAACAAACAAACAAAAAAGACTACTATGGAGCAGAAATAAGTAAGAATATCAGAACAGCCTTATAGAGTAAGATGAACGATCTATTGAACTTTGCGTCCTGTCTCTAGAAGGAGCAAAAGGTTGATGCCCATGGAAGAATATAAGAACAGCATAAGCATATGCATTTCCACCAAATACTTCCTAAGTTGCTCAGGAATTTCTAAAATTTAAAAATATTTCCAAGTGTTTAACAATTCACAACAAATTTCTCCTTCACAATTTTTTCTAGTTCTCTGTGAAATTGTGTCATCTTTGGTATCCAAAGGATGCATCCTGTGAAGGAGCCTCCATAACTTTGTGTGTATGAACCCTATACAACATCCTAGGTATGTCTTCTGTATTATTCTGTTCAAATTGTCTCAAACATGACAGTTACTTCACTGGCTCTTAAACAGAATGAAAAAACACTTTTTCCCCCTTAATTTATTGATCACAGTCTGTCCACTTACTTAGTTACTCTATTGCAAATCAAAAAAATGTTCTTCTTGGGGCACTGATACCAACTACTGCCTAATTTGCTTAGCAAATAAGTCTCAGTCTCCTTGAACTGTATTGAAGTGATAATTTTTAATTTGGATTTGTCATCAGTTTGCACAGTATCTTCAGAAGACAAGGAAAGGTCTTTTAGAAAATCTACATCAAGTTGCAGAAGTTATTTCCTTTCTTTCCATAACCATTAGCTGCATACAGTCTATCCAGGTCTTTCTCATTTGCCTATCATTTTGACTGGTCAAGAATTATTACTTCCACTCCCTTTCTTATGAAAAATACAACAGAGAGAATTAAACCAGAGGTGTGATCAAATGTTCAACTATCTCTGCTACACAGCTAATGTGGGATCATGAACAAACCCCTCAGGTTAGCTTGATGAGAAAAGTAGCCACACAGTTTAATGACGGCAAAGAAAGAAAATGTACAAACTTACCAAGGATGTTTTTTTCTCCATTCCCCTGAAGTACAAGACTTTCTGGACAGTTGACCACACCATTTACCACAATCTGCAGTGGGCAATCATTGGTTACTGGTCCTGTCTAGGTGATTTAGAGTTTTCTTAAAAAACTAATTAAAAAAAATGTGCAAAGCTTACTCCCTTGACCATTCATCACGTGAAACATGAAACCAAGGAAATGAATTTATTGCTGTGCCCTCTGACAGCCTCAAGATATTGAGAAAATCAAATAATTTTTAATGCAATTCATTGACACTACAGAATGATCTCTTGTATGTTCCTTATGACAGAAAAGACATACCTGTGCTTATTTGAAATTTTCCTTGAAAATTTTTGACATACATAAATTTACATGATGAAGTTTTCCCTTCTGATCTGAAACTTTCTTTGTGTATACAGTGGGATTTCAGTAAGTCTCAAGAAATGTCATGTTGTCAGTTTTTACCTTATGTACAAGCTTGTAAAAGAAGAGTTTTGTGGTGTTGAGTACTATATGACTTCACTTTATGAACATTATGCACAACAGAAAGAAACATTTGATGAATGGGATCCTAAGTGCAGCTGAAGGCTTGTACCTTTTATTAGATAGGTCTAAAACACTTTCCTACAGTACTCTTCAGTTGCTGTCAGCCAAATAAAGTATGACCTAAAATTAGTATTATTATTCTACACCAAACCATATATATTCCCTGCATAGAGCATTTTTATACAATATATTTGTTTTGTTATATAAGTGCAAGATGTACATTATAGTTTTATAATTTCTTGAGGAAAATTGCAGTGCAAAAGAACAAGCTTTACATTTTCTGTACAGTGATTAGCTCCACTGTTAGCTTTCCTCTCCAGTCTAAGTTTCTGGTTCATTCAGTCTCTCATATATTCCAAGCCCCTAAGTACATCTTGGTGGCCTTACAGTCTCTCATCTGTGTTGATATTTCTTTTTAAATGGGGAGTCCTAAAACTGGACACAAAATGCCAGATGCAGCTTCATGATGGCCAAGTATAGCAGAATAACTGCTTCCCTCAGTCACTGACTGTGCTCTTGCTAATAGAGCTGAATATGCCTAATCCGTGTCATTTGTGAATTTGCTAGAGGTGCTTTCTGTCCCATCATCTAGGCTGTTGATAAGGATATTAAAACCAGAATTACTCCAGGTCTAAACCCCATAAAAATACCACTGCAAACCAGTAACTAGTTTCAATTTGAACCACTACCCTATAACCCAACAGTCAAATTAGATTTTCACTTTCCATGTGGTACACGTGTCCACTCCATAC
Organism: Aramus guarauna; assembly: GCA_013400195.1. Taxonomy (NCBI): domain Eukaryota; kingdom Metazoa; phylum Chordata; class Aves; order Gruiformes; family Aramidae; genus Aramus; species Aramus guarauna. The sequence goes on along the minus strand of VXBL01007582.1, from coordinate 45,108 downwards.
GTCTCCAGTTTGACTAACAGGATTGTATAAGACACTGCATTCCAGTCTTCAGGGAACTCCCTTGATCAGCAGGATCCCTTTTCAAACATGATACACTGGCCTCACAATTATATTTTGGAGATCTGTCAGATCTTTCAAAAGCATTCAGCCTGATCCCATGAACTTGAAAATGACCAGCTCACCTGAGGAGCCTCAACTCAAGCTCCTCTGCTCCCCTCGCTCACAAACCTTGGCACTGGGCGTGGAGACCTGGAAAAACTGGGAGTTGAACTTGTTAACAAAAACTTAGGAAAAGGTGTGGAATACCTCAGCCTTTCTTGTAGTCTCTCTCAGTAAAGGACCTGTTTCAGTCAGTAGTGAGATCACAATAGTCTAGAAGCAATTAATTCCATAATTTAGTCTAGAGACAATTAAGTCCATATATTCCTTCCTGAAGATATAAAGAATCTGAAAGAATGTAATCAGTCCATGCATACCTTGTCTATATGGACGGAGTATAATGTTGCATATATACTTTGTTTCTTCTTTCAGCAATGACCCTCATTTGCTCTACAACTGTGGGAAAGTGCTTAATTTTTTAGTCATAAAATCTAGTAAGCAAAAATACAGAAATGTACATGGATTCTAAATTAGTTAAGGTGTTAGTAACCAACAATGGTGGGACCAATACAGTAAAACTCTTTTCAAGCATTTTTTTTGAGATTTACAAAACTTATTATATGTATAAATGCCATATATTATTTGCCTTTTAGTATTTTTAGAAAATCTATGTTACTGCAGTTATCTATTTGGATTTTCCTGTTGTGCACCTATGTATTTGGATATATTTGTAAGAATGTATACAAAATGATCCAAATGGTGAACTGTGAAACCACAGGACGCTCAGGAACAAGATCCATATCGGGCAGCCAAAGAAACAGTTGGTCCTTTTCTGTTTGACCACACTGCCTGGTGTGGATGGGAAACAAGTGGAAAGTGAACATCTTTATTCCATAACATTGTGTGCATTGTGGTGATGACTGTATAAGAAAGCAAAATTATCTGCCCATCTGTCCATTTTAATGTTATCTAATAAATTTGCAGTGCAGAAACCTTCAAAAACACAGATGGGGTCTTTCATCCACTCCTACTTGATAAAGAATAAAACAAAGCATACAAATACTGGAGGCTCTCATAATAAATTGTACGAATTGATGAATTTCCTGGAACACTTGTCTGGAAATGAAACCTTACACTGGGATTTTCTTTAATTTAGGAAGAGGAACTGTCGGGGAAAAAAAAAAAAAGTAGAGAAAGAGACATCTAAGTGAGGAAACAAGCAAATAAAAAATACTGTGTTCAATTATGTTCCTTCTTTTCCATGTCATTTTGACTATTCCATAAAATGTTCACTACAGACAAAACACAATACCTAATTTTGAAAAAAAATTTATCAAGGAGACATGACAAATATATTATTTTTGCATCATTCTTGTGACCAATCTTAATTTTTGTCACAAATCATATATAGTTCTTCATGAAGTTTTGTATAAAGCATCACAATTCCACAGACCTCTGCCAGTGCAACTCCAGTTGTGAAACAGGATCCATGTTTCTATGTTTTGATGAAGTGTTAGCAATATCTCATCTACAAGAGTACTATTCTGATCTCAGTGAAAGTCTAGCAGGAAAAAACAAACAAACGAACAAAAAACCCAACCAAAAAAAAACAAAGTAAATTTGTATCTCAGGAGTAACTAGATGCAGATAAGAATGAACATGTTTATATTTCTTGCATTAATTAAAAGAATAGGAGGAAATGTAATCTTTCATAAGCAAAATGTTTCAGTGCAATGTTATTCCACACTTTTATGACTTTAATCTTTCAGATATAGTGCAAAAATACAGAGTTCTGGAGGGAAAAGGAAAAAAAAAGAGAGGGCATGATAGTGGTAGAAAACAGCTTTCTTGTTGATGTGGAAATTTTCACACAAGCTTGATCTAATAACAGTGAGCTATGAGCAATATTATCCTTATGTCAAGTACTGGGCCTTGCATTAAGTTGACTTTTCCTGCTACAACCAAGTGCAGAGAGCCATTGCTGGCAGAGTGCTCCTAGATGGGAGAATACAATGACTGAGAACTAAGTCTCTCGTTCTTGGGCATCAATGGTTTGCAAATAGGATCCATTTCACACCATTTATCTCAGCTACAGCAAAGGCACTGCAGCACATTTTCTGAATACCATCCACAACAGTCATTGGCAATTCTACCTTTTACCAGATGATGCAAGAAAATTTTGTATTAAAACATTAAATGAGTTAATGTATTTCAATATTGATAAACCAACTACAAAGTTTAAGAAACCAAATTAAACAATAAAAGATCAAAATTACTCAGCATTTTATGGTTTCTATATTAAAGATTAAATACAGTTAATAAGGTAGAAAAACTTATATAAGAAGTATAAAGACAGGTATTTTTTAAAAAAGGTATATTCAGCACCTCCTATATGTCTGTATGGAATGTAGCCCTTTACCAGTATTTGAGCATAGGAACCACCTTTCTGTAAGTAGCTGGGATGTTTAAAGATGAGGTCCAAACTCTTAGATCTGTAGGGTTTTTTATCCCCTTTTCTAAAACTCTGTCTATTCTGTTGGGTAAATGTGATGGTCTGCATATTAAGCCTTTCATTTCCTGCAGTCTCTTTCCTGGTATTTTACCTCTGATACAATCTCTCACCCTACAAGAACGTTTCCTGCGAACTTCATTGCCCTAAAATTGTGACAAACTTAGATAACACTATCTGTGCTCCACCTGATGCTACGATGTAGGCAGATACCTTAAGAGGCTTGGGAGATCTTTGTTCTTGTCAAGAAAATTTTCATGGCATGCTTAGTTATCTTTTAGATAATTTTCTTGTGGGTGTAAGATAAAAATACAGCTTTATCTCAAACTCTGCTATGTGAGGTAGCTACCAATGTCTTGGAGGAAACTGGAGACACTTGGAGGCAAACTTCACCTGCCCTGAATCCAGAATAAATTCTCACCAGACATTGGATGATGGCATTGTCTTAGTAAACCTAACCTCAGAATGTTGGCTACCACTAGGGTTGGGGCCCTGAACAATTAGTTTATGTAAGCAGGTAGAGTTCAAAGCAGGTTGTGGAGAGGAAAGTGTGAAGTTATTGTAAGTAGATTAAACAATTTTCTATCTAGTCTATTACCATTTACTTAGTAAAACTTGATAATGAATTTTCCATTTTTTAACATTGCCAGCTTTACCTTAGCATGGCCTGTCATGTAGGTAACTTTAATATTGGGTGTTTTAGTGTAAATGAAGAGGGTGTTGTGAACTAACAGCAAGGACCATATGGTTAAAACTAGAATACCAGACTACATTTTCAGTAACTGCTACCACAAAATATTTTGTCCAGCATGTTCAACAGGTAACAGAGAGTCTTGCCATATCTTCACAAGCCAGTCTTACACCTGCTCTCTAGCAAAAATTTGTATCAATATTTTCTGATTGCCAGCATTATTTATTAAAACTCTTGGATGTTCACTAAAGTAACCTGGAATACGCTTGAACCTCAGGTGGAAGGAAGGTATTCACTCTTCATAACTATTTTTTATTAAGGTACACAAAGAAGAAAAAAAAAGGTGATAAAATAATAGCTTCTCAAATGTGTGGGCATTTGTGAAGTTGGAGATGCAATGAAAATAACTTGCAATCTAACTGTAGCAATCCATTGATACAGTAATACACTACAGAGATCATCATCATTTAAGTCCAAAAAGTACTACCACTACACTTATTTTAATACTAGTATTTTATTCACATCTAGATAAAAATACCTCAGAGTTGAGTACAATCATACTTTGGAAGATATGATCAATGCAAATATTTAGCTTTAAGAAATAATAAAAAGGAACCTAAACTGAAATCTAGCTGTCTTTCAATATGTTTTTGTAAAAATCCTTAGTGTGATTGATAAAAATGTCACATAATGTAGTCTTGAAAAGAAACCAGCTCCTCTTTGTTTTTTATTTGCTAAATAATAGAAATAGCATTTCAAAATACTTTTGATTATTATTTTGTGCCCAGTCTGTATATATATTGTTAAATGCATAATTTGGCTTTGAGAGCCACCTCTCTTTTGCTTGTAAATACATATCAGCCTTCCAGTACCAAAAGGGGGCCTACAAGAAAGCTGGAGAGGGACTGTTTATCAGGGAGTGGAGTGATAGGACAAAGGGTAATGGATTTAAACTGAAAGAGGGTAGATTTAGATTAGATATAAAGAAAAAATTCTTTACTGTGAGGGTGGTGAGGCACTGGAACAGGTTTCCTAGGGAAGTTGTGTACTGTGAGGGTGGTGAAGTGTTCAAGGTGTTCAAGTGTTCAAGGCCAGGTTGGATGGGGCTTTGGGCAACCTGGTCTAGTGGAGGGCGTCCCTGCCCATGACGGGGAGGGGTGGAACTAGATGATGTTTGAGGTCCCTTCCAACACAAACCATTCTAGGATTCCATGATTCTATGATATCTTGTGGGGACAGACATAAAATTTTTATGACTTAATATTATGTAATATACAGTATTTTAGTACATAGTATATTAAATGAATTTTTGACAGTAAAGATTGTGATCACTAAACTTATTTCTAAAACACGCTGATTATACTAGTGAGAATTGAACTAACTAGACCAGCAAAATAAGTGAATTTAGCAAAGGTCATTCCCAGTACAATCATAACAATTTCTTGTGTTCACCCCTCCTGTTTTTTTGTCACTGTCCAATTGGTTCTTTCTTCACAAACTTCCCTTAACCAACAACTGAATAGCTGTTTCTTTGTCAGTCCTACCCTCTTTCATATACCTTTCATTGCTATCATTTCTTCATAAATTATTCCAATCCAGACTAAAAGTGATCTTGTACATCATTTAAGTTACTACTTCTCTGTGTTGTAAATAGTAAATGTTATTCACTACTAATATCCTAAAATCTCTTTTTTCTACTATTCTTGAGCATATTATTCTTTTTTTTCATAAATTTAGAAAGCAGCACATAAACTTGTAATCCCTAGGGATGCAAAATTCCCATAAAAGATAATAGCAGTTATGAACAACTAAAATTTTCAAGATTGGCCCTGCAATGTGTATATAAGCACCATTCAGTGTAATATACTACCACTTTTCCTCATTATTTTCACACAACATCTGGCATTGATTCCCTATTAGAGATAATATATCAAACTCTTCCTTTATTTGCTCTCTGTTCAATGCCCTGTGGCTAATGTGGAGAACATCACACAGAGATTGATGTTTGGATTCTAGTAGCAGTAGCATTGTACTGCTGAATTGGTGTATTTTAGAGGCAATTACAGGAGCATTAGCTGAATCTAGCTGAATCCTGAATGTTTTTCAGAAAATTGTACAGTACACATACACAGATACTCTGCACCTGAATTGTAGGAAGAATACTGTTTACAATTTTATAAAATGAGACTGAAATTACCTAATCTTAAAAGAGAATAAATTGGAAGATTACTATTTAAAGGTAACCTTTTATTGCTGTTTTTAGAACTTGTTCTATCCTCATTTTACTTGTTTGTGTTGCTTTCATCTGGAGTACTTTGGACCAGCTGCAAAGAATCAAATGCAAAATTCTCCACTTGTTCAAACTTCATCTCTATGCTGCATTCTTTATTCCAACTGCTACTATTCCTACTATCTGTCCTTATTCCTTTGCCTGAAATATATATGTTAATATTTTTCCCAATTAGTTCTTTAAAGTGATGGTAACTTCTTACTAGCTACTCATATATCTCTTTTCTAAGTCTCCTTTTCAAAGAATTGTTCAAAGATGTTCTAACTCAACAATATCTAGAACCAAATTAACTTTGAAGTTTAGGTGCACTCAAGTCTAGTTTTCTTTGAGGTAACTGGGGAAGATGCAGACCTTTATGATCTATGTACTGTGAACCCTGTTTTACAAACTGATAACCTGTCATTTGTTTGTGTTAATGTTATAGAAAGACAACAGAATTTAAACTGTCTTCCTTACTAGCAATTGCAGGAGGGGCTTTTTAATTAAGAAATGACACAACAAATGGATTAGGCAAATACATGAAGGGAAAGTGTTTTGAAAGGATGAGATAAAATTATCAGTATAAGGTTTTTTGCAGAAGGGTTTTAAGAATACTCTGCAGCAGCAAGCTACACTTTTACCATAATTGGGTGGGGAGGTATTGATAATGGACTAAATAAACAATTTTAAAAAGTAGACTGTCTTTGCCCTTGTAGAATGATTATAGAGTGGAAAAATGAATTAAGGGCATGGATTTACTAAATTTATAGCTTTGATGCATAATTTTGTTCTTGAAGTTATAAAAAACTAACATACAAAAAAGTTCTATTCTTCTATGACCTTTTATTCAAGAATTTATATAAAACTGAACATTTTCCCAGTCTTGACAGCACATTGAAATAAATAAATAAATAAATAAAAAGTATTTTTTTGAAGTAAGTGTTAGAAAACCATACCAGATCCTTACTTCTTTCCTCCTGGGACATCATATTAATAGAGTATAAAATATACCTGGAGTAGCACTGAATTTAATTTAGTACAGCTAGCTATGGATATATACTGACATTTGATTATCTAGATCAATTACTGTTTTTCCAAAGAAAGAAATAATGGATAGAGACAGTATTGTTAACATACTACTGAAAAAAAGTGGTGGTGGAACATAGCTATTCTAAGGTGTATGGCACCATAATCCTAAATGAATTAACCTACAGCAGTTACAGGCAAAATTTCTATTGACATCCACAGAATTATGATAGAGCTATAAATGTGGGTGGTTTTCACCAAAATTAATTAAGTTCTCTCTGATTTGTATTGATTCCTAGTAATTAATTTCTAACACTGAGATTTAGATTGCTTCTGTATTAAACAAAACAAAACAAAAAGCTGACTTTTCTTCTTACTATCACAAAAATAATACTGAAGAATATTTTGGTAGAAGAATGAAGAATTACCTATTGATTTAGAATTTGCATAAACACAATAAAGGGTTACATGTACTTTATTATCAAATGAGCCAAAGCTATTGAGTTACTGTGACTTAATGAATTATCACACATCGGCTGAGCCCGAATATCTGCCTGCCTCAATTACACCACTTCAGTTCTGAAGTAATTTTCTTTATCTTGAAGCACCATTACTTTGAGTCAGTGAGCAATAGTTCACTAGGATGAGTTAAAGAAATCATCTTTAGTCATATGATCACACAGTTAATAAATTGCAACTGGCACAAAACGTCATTCCCTAGTCTTAATTTTCATAAGGCAAATATGAGAAATTCTTTTCTTCTATCCATTTAACAAATCTATAGCCAAAGAATTTTAGCTGATTATATTTACAAAACAGCAGGACAGAAATTTGCACACATCCAGTCATATACTTTTTGTGCAAGTAAACACGTTTTTAAATTTAACAGAACTGAAAAAGTGAAAAGTGATCAGTGTAGACATGGCTCTATTAAATCAATATCTTAATTATATTTTTCTTTACCAACAGCAATAATAATTGACAAATTTCTACAGTGGAATAACTTAGTTTAATCATCATTAAATAGTTCCATTACTTTCTGTATTCTTTAAGAGGAATTTCCTTTAGAAAGGGGTATGGTTTCCAACCTCTCTGCTTTCCTCTCCCCTACAAAGGAAAAATGACAATTGTATGATGTGTACTTGTTATCCTCTCATTTCACACAGAGAGAAAATCTTTCTGCTGAGCAATGATTTATTAAGTGTAGGCTTTCCAAAAACACAACGGCATTTTACTTCAAGTATAATTTATGAATACCAACACTTTTTGGAAAGCTTCCTGAGTTTCACAGTTTCTACATTTTAATAACATCTGCGTAATGCCTACACTTATAAAAAAATAAATAATAAATAAAAAATTCCAGTAGGCTAATACAGAAAACTTTGAGTAAAATGCTTTCACTGTAAAATTATAGAAAATAATAATTTACATGCATTTTTAAAAATATGGTGAAGTGTTTAATAGCTATATTTGTTGAAAATTCACAGTTAAAAGAAGCATTGGAAGAATAGCTTAAAACTGGAGACAAACAACACCGAGGTACTGAATGTGTTCTTTGCCTCAGCAAAGGGAGGCAAAGGAAGACCTTCCACCTACAGGGTTCACCTGGTCCCTGTGCTAAAAAGCAGGGTTCAAGGAAGAGTTCTACCAGCACTTGGATGATGTTTCAGTCAAGGATCGCTGCAGAGACCTTGACCCACATAAGTCCCTGGGACGGACAGCTTCTATCCAAGGGTGCTGGGAGCTGGCCGGTGTCCTTGCAAGGCAATTCTATAATTTTGAAAAGTTATGTACATCAAGGAAAATCTCCATTAAATTGAGGAATGCAGATATTGCACCCATCTTCTAAAAATCTTGAGAAGACAATCTAGAGAACTACAGGCTGGTCAGCTTCACCTCAGTACCTAGGAAAATCATGGAATGAGTCATTTTGGAAGTAGTTTCTGGGTACTCGGAAGAGAAAAAGGTGATTGGGAGTAGCCAGCATGATTTTATCAAGAACAAATAATTCCTGACAAACTTGTTTTTCATTCTATGGTATGCCCGGATCTCTAGATAAGAAGAGCACTGGATGTCATTTTCTTAGGCTTTAGGGAGGCTACTGACACTCTGTCCCAAGAGCATTGTTGTATCCAGATTGAGATGTTGTAGTTTGGATGCATGGGAAACCAGACAGGAAAAAAAATAAAAATATAAAAAAAATAGTTAGACTGTTAGACTAAGGGGGTAATGGTTAATGGGTCATACTCTACCTAGATGCTGGTAACAAGCGGAGTGCCACAGAGGTCTGTTTTGGGACCAATCCCATCTAACATCTTCACAAAAGACTGGAAGGAGTGACAGTGTGCCCTGATGAAGTTTGCAGATGACACTAAACTGGTAGGTGGATGCTTGAAGATACAGCTGCCATTGAGAAGGATCTAGATAGGGTGGACAAATGGATCAACAGGAGCCGTAGGAGGTCCTCAATGGGAGATCGTCTTCCTAGCAAAATAAAATCCCTAGCAGCAGTACAGGGTAGGATCTGATGGCCTGAGAAGCAGCTTTGCTCAAAAGGCCCTGGGGGTCTTGCCAAACAGCAAGCTGATCACAACCCAGCAGCGTGCCCTTACAGCAAAGAGGGCCAAAAGCCTCCTGCACTGCATTAACAGATGCACAGCCCGTGCACATCAGGGGAAATTACTCTTTTTCTTTAGTGGGCTCTCTTTAGACTGCATCTAGAATACTGTGTCTAATATTTGGTCCCAAACAGAAAAAAATCAATAATCTAGGGACAGTATAGTGGAGAGTCACAACAGTGGTCAGGGCACTTGCCCTGTAAGGAGAGGCTGATTCAGCCTGGAGAATGGATAACTATGGGAAAACCTCACAGAAGCTGGCAAACACCTATGGGGAGGTCATAAAGATGAGATCAAGATCTTTGCAGAGATTCCTGGTGGGAGAGAGACAATAGGCATAAGCTAAAATAAGAAAGGCTCAGACTGGATAGAAAAACTTCTATGTAATGAGCACAGTCAAGCATCAGTACAGCTTTCTCAGAGAGGCTGTGCAGTCTCCAGCCCTGAGCAACCTGGTCTGACTTCATGGCTGACTGCTTTGAGCAAAAGATAAGACAAACAGCCTCTGGTGGTCCATCTTACCCCAAAATATTGTATTATGCTATAAAATTCCATAGAAAACATTGCAGAAAAATGCTGTAAGTAATGCTTAGTTTACTGTCAGGAATGAAAAGCTGTCCTTCACTTATTGCACTACGTAAAAGTATTCTCAGGGCTGGGAGTGCACTAATAGGCCTTAACTGCCCTGAACAACCTCACATGGGACAACCTGTGTAAGCACAGACCTGGGCCTTTAGTCCCAGTCTGAGTTATTTTCTAGGTGAAATGTATAGATTCCTTATATATTGCCTTTTAACATGAATTCCACGGGCTAGGGAACAGCAGTAGCCAAACAGTTTCAAAATTCTCTAATGATTGCTACCTTCTTCAGTGGATATGAAGATCTCTCACTTCAAATTCAGAGAAGTTTCATAAGTAGTGCAGAACAGAGATAAGGTTTAGCTTCATTCAAACAGCTTATTTATTATATGGATAGGTACCTTCACTTTTCTTCTCATAATTACCTGCATTACACTGGCAATCAGGTATACAAAGAAAATGGCAGAATTAATGAGATCACTCTTTTGCATATTAAAAAACCATCTGTCAAATGTGCATTACACTTACTTAATGACCTAATAAAAAATTCAATGTTTGAACTATCTTTCTTAATTTATCATACTGACCTGCTAACACTTTGCTAACACTATGCTAACATAGATGCTCTATGAAGTTGACACACACTATATTCTTATTATAGAACCGCTTATATTTCATTTAGAAGACAACTGCAGGACAATAACTGATACAAATAACTCCAAAATCTATGTCAGTAAAGAAGCCAGTATACAGTATCCACGTGGGCATCCAAGTAGTGAGTAGAATGTAGGGGAAAAACACAGTAGAAGGCTCAGCATAGGCTTGTTTGTACTGTGCCTGTGACAGCATGGTTCTGTTCTACATCTGTCACACTTGAATGTGTCAAATAGTAATTTGAGATTGGCTTGGAGTACACTGTCTTTAAAAAACTAAACTTTCAATGAAAATTCATTTAAAGATTCTACCTAGAGTCCAATAGTGAGAATAATAAATTTAGAATTCATTTACACTTTTACATAGATTTTTTAAAACACTCAATTTTTTCTGTTTACCTGTTCATGAGGTTTCTAACAGAACTGATGAGTACTACACATTTTTGGGAAAATGGGTCTTTCATTTACCAGTGTAAGAAAGGAATCACTGAGTGCTCTGATAATCAGTCTGGTATATTTGTGATGAGAAACAAGGGATGAAGTTTGCATTTATTAACTTAATCTATGTCCACTGTCATTTTGCCCTGTTCAACAAATGAATGGCAAAAGCAAAGGAGAAAATAAATCAGTTATCTTTATGATTATGTTCCAATGTCTGTAATGTTAAAAAATTTGAAATTGTTGAGTCATCACTCATGCTGGTCTAGAGATTGTCCTTATTTATGCACATTGAAAAGAAAAAGCATTAATGAAATTAGGTTTCAGAGCTGTGGTGAAATGTTTCATTCTCTTAACCAGTGATGTTACTACCCACAAAGGTCTCAAATAAGAACATGCTCAAAGTCTCAGTAAAGAGGCAGGGATAGGTTGTGGACCATTTTTGAAACAGCGTAGAGATGATGCTGACTGGAGAAAGGTATTTTTCTGAAAATTCATGTAAAGTTACTCTGGACTCTCCTTTAGTAATTCTATTAACAGTATGCTTGTTGAATGAGCTGGAAAAAAATAAATTGCTATTCTCTGTTAATGATACATCAGTTGACAAGAGGAAATTAAAAAGCTATATAGAACATATTTCACAACTGTATTATATGCATTTAAAAATAGCCATTTAAATTATTGGTATTGTAGTTCTTATTTGAGAATAAAGGCTGCCAAATGTAATGTGTGTGATGTACAGAACAGTGACTTCTAACTGACAAAAGCTAAGTAAATTTCCTACTGTGCTTAAAGCCAGCAAGGCACTCTCTTTTAGCTGGCTTTGTAGTGTTTCTGCCTGGGGAGGGTTGGCATCCAGTTCAAGGATGGGCAGCATATTCACTCCTTGACATCAAGTACAGGGATTATTTCAGCCTGGTCAACAGGCAACATTATAATCATCTAATTCCTATTGTACCTGCTACCAAGCTAGCACCACAGATGCTTTATTTTAAAATCAGTGATATGTTTTGCCAACTGCTACAGCTCAGAAATACATTTTTTCCCCCTTTCCTTTTTCTACTTTACATATAAGTCTTTACATACAGGTCATATAGTACCTTGAAGAACGGCTGATCCTGACCCTTAAACATACTTTTGCTGATTTTTTGGCAGCTTATATCTTTGTCTCAAGAAAATTAAGTTTTAAAGTTATAAGAAAGAAAAACAATTTTCTTAAATGTTTTTATTATTCTAGTTTACTGTATTTAAATTTCCAAAGCCCTCCTGACTTCCTGTCACAGCAGAGAAAGAAGAGACATTCTTGTTTGACAGGTGTGGCAATGACAGCCGCCTTCTACTCCTTCAAAGCATGGAAACTTACAAGGATATTTTAAGCCAAATTGGCTATTTTGCTTGAAGTAGATTAAGTTCTTGTATTATCTCTTCTTCTGGCAGAACTGAAAATTGGGGAGCTTCCAGTATACAGCACAGCCAAGCAGCTAGAAAAGCTAAGTCTTGTCTTTAATCACTCCAACTGGAACCAGAAGAGCCAAAGCCTAAAATAAGCCATACAGGAAATAAATTGTTGTTAACACGAGGTAGAGGTGCTATGTAACATTTTAACTGCACGGCCATTTTCAAGGTGGATGAGATCTTAGCCAATGTCTTAATAAAGACAGTTGCCCTGAATTCCCAGAATAGGAATATTATTATCAACTAAAGATTTATTGCCAGTAAATGATACTGGCAACTAAACATCAACTCTAGGTACAAAGAAAAGGATTTACTATTAGTGACAGACAATAAAATTAAGCTGTATAGAGCAATGAAATTGGCTAAGTTAGGAACAATTGGATATACATAATGTTAGGAATTTTGAAAAGATGCTTATGTGGGAAAGCAGAAAAAAGTCTTTTGTACTCTTTTCTTGGTATATACATCAAGTGTTATTATTTTTGAGGACATTTTGTCTAGACATGATTTCCACTTGTTAGGAGCTGCTAAATCCAGTAGCCCAATGGAGGTGAGACAGTTGCAGGTCCAGCCAGGAGTGAAGTGGAGAATGTAACACCAATAAGCATACATACCCACGCATAACCACATGCATACAATACACATATGTTGTTTACACAGGGTAGTCCACACAGATCAACATCAAAAAACTCACTCATGCAAACACAAACAGCACTAATGGCCTCATTCTCTTTCCCTTTGCAGATGGAGGTCCGTTAGTGGAAAATATATATATGTATATATGTACCCATATGCAATACGGATCCTTCCAGCATCTGGCTTTAGTCAGTCCAGTAGCAGGCTCCAGGAACATCTAATCTCTGGTTGTCTCATGCACAGAAACACACATGCAAAAGGATCTCTTTGTTGATGCACAGACCTTGTGGCATCCCCAGTCAGACCTGTGACAGCCAACTCAGAGAAGCACACCCATGTCCCTCCCAGACTTCTCACTGCTTCGGTACCTGGATCCCAAGTATGATATTGTTCTTGTGGGCTAGTCTGGCTTGATATCAGCTAGTGATCATATGCTGGCATATGTACCCACACACTATGCACATGCTCTGGTCTCTCTTGTTGCTGCCCCACGGACACATAGACTATGGTCTGACTGCAGCTTTGGCACTCAGACCCCAAACACACATGCACACAGAATTGAGAGTCCCTCATCCAGTAAAAGAGTTAGAAATGGAGGTCAATGTGAAGACCACAGACCATGCTGATCAGGCACAGGACGTGGTCAGACAGACACACATGCTAACCAGCAAACTGTTTACAGGTGACTGCTCCCCTTTTATCCCCTGCTTCCTGTACATTTCCATGCTTGTTCTTCCCCAAACCACCTTGATGCCTCCCTTTCCTTGTCTTTGGTTCCTCCTTTAAGCATCCTATAAAAAGTCTTGTACAATCCCAGCATGCTCTTCCTCCTCATCCCATAAAGAGTTCCATCAGGCAGGGCAGTAACCACACCCCCATCCCAGTCTGTGCAGTGCCCCAGAGAACCACTTCAGGGACCCACAGTGCTGAGTCTCACCCAGCCCATGGTGCTGATGGTCTCTGGGACAGCTCTGGAGGGCCACAGGGGCTCATGTCTCTGACTGGGGCACTGGGGCTCCCCCGCTGCCCTCTGCCTCCGCGCTCCTCTGTGTGTGTGTGGATGAGCCTTTGGTACATACCCTAACAAATACTACAATTAGGCACAATGTATTAGAAATGGTGTATATCCATGTTTATATATGCCCTTTTAATTTATAATTTATTATAAATAGAGAGTAGAAGTATAGTAGAAGATAAATATACGATACTTCACATCTCTGGCTTTTCACAGTTTCTCTTGGCAGAATTTTAAAAATATCCAGGACCAATATAAGTATGAAGTCCTGATTTATCCTTTCTCTGCATCAGAAGTCATTACTTGTATTTTCTTACAAGAAAGTTTTTAGTTAAATATATTGGGAGAAGAACCACAGTTTTCCCGCCTTCATATAGAAAGGTTTGCAGCTGTTGTCTGCCTGATAAAGAGCAAAGTAGCAAGCTTCTTCCTTTCTGCCAGTCTTAGCTCTTTTCAAGGCTTTCTAGCTCAAGAAACATTCTGTTCATCTGTGCTTTCCCACAAATGGGGTTGCACAAATACACTTCCTCTGTACACAAGACATACATAAATGTGCACAGTTTGTCTCCCCAGTGGGTTTGCCTATGAAAATAAAAGAGAGTGGAAACTATCACACATTGGATGATGGCTCCCAATAATCTCTTTGTTGCAACAGTATTTTTCAACTTGTTTCCAGTTGAAAACTTGATGGTACCTGGACTACAAGGCTGTCAAAGGTGAAAAAGAGAAACAGGACCATTTATGCCATATGCAGTTTATACCTATAGAAATTCCTGCACCTTCTCTCAATCTTCGAAGTGCAGGTGTAGCTTTTGTGTGAGAAATGAGGTACAATGTAGCCATCATGTGAATACAGCCCTAAAGCTGAAATTTACTAAATGTTAGTTTAAAATATTTAATATATTGCTGTTGGACAAGACAGTCATTGTAGGTCCCTTCCAACTGAGCTGTCCTGTGTTCTGTTCTGTTTTGTTCTGTTCTGTTCTGTTCTGTTCTTCAGGAAGAGCTAAATATTTACACTGCCTGGAAATGAGTAATTTGAAAGCTACCTTGTTGCATTTTCCTATGGTAGGGGCAAATTATCTATGGTGTAAGGACTGTTTACCTCACAGAAGCACTGTATGGCTGTCAAATTTATTCTCAAATATGCTACAATCTTTTACACTCATCACAGCTGTCTTCCACCTTCTTTCACACATTTAAAGCATACTGTCAAAGCATCATTGAGGAAGTTCCTGAAAATTTTTCTGCTTAATATTATGATCAAATCTTTTAATGTTATGTTTCATAGAAAACTGAGCATGTGCTATCCCCCTGCTAAACAGCCTTATTGAATCTAAATTATACTGAGGAAAAAATCAGTGTCACTTAATATCAAACAGAATTAAGTAGAGGAAATGATATTTGAAATATTTTTTATGATGTGTTATCACTAGCTTGTAATAAAGTGCTTCTCTTTTGCATCCACGTATCAGAGAAGCATGAGCCCATCTGAGAAATATTTGCTACAACCCACCCCTCATCCATAATCTATCCCATTTTGACACTTTCGTTTCAATTACATTACATTTGGCTACTATTGGATTCAACATGATCGCATAACAGATATGCTTCTACTGCATAACTTTTCAGTCATATTTGCAGGTTCATTAACTTCTAACAACGAAAATTAAGATGTCATTGTGTTTCTATTGTTCAAATGGCGTCTCTATTTTGTAATAAACAGTCTTGATACATTTTCATTATCATGACCAGATTTGGATCCTTGAGAAAATAAAAATCTATACAACAATTATGACACTGTAATTAAAATTTCTGGCAATTAAGATTAATTCAGTTGCCAAACTAAATAGATCCAAACCTGGATCCATTCCTTAAATGTCAAACTGACATCACTGTGATTCCCCTGAGAGCAGGACCTTACTCTAGTTTTTGTTCTTAGAGTAGTTCTTAAAAATAAGAAGTGCTTACTCAAGCATGTGGGAAATTCAAAAAGATCCTTATGATATATCTTTAAGTGTGTTTCACAGAAGAAATTCCTGCTGTAACTTTAAAGAACAATTTATCATATTTTAAAATACAGAATAGAGAGTAAATAGAAATATTTGATCTTATAATTGTATCAGAATCCTTGATGTTAGAGTTTGAAAGTCATGTGCAAACTCTACAGAATTTGGCCAATAGGAGATGTTACTTTCTGTGAAAGTAAACCTTCCAGACTATAGTTTGGAAAGTATTACATTATTTATATTGAATTTTATTGGAATGGCTTCAGTATTTTGCCCAAGTACATATTTTTCCAGGGCTATTTGAAAACATATTTAGTGAAATAAGTGCTGCTTTTTTTTTTTTTTCCCCACTGAGAAACAGATGTGCATCTTTTAAATTTCCAGTAAAAAGTTAGTACTTATTTTTTTCTGAAATATATAATTATACTGTGATTTGACACACCATGAAATACCACCTAGTAAAAATGTAAAAAGATACAGAGTGATTTCCAATGGGAAAGTTAAAACCATTATTAGTTTAACGCAGCAGATATTCTGACAGAACTGTACATTTGAAATGGCTGTTAACTGCTAACATGTAATCCCCCCTGGTGTGGACATCAAACACAAATATATACAGTGACAGGTCAGCCCACCTTTCCTTGCCCTTGGCTCTTCTTTTTTATGCTTGCACATTCAGTCATATACGTAGCACAGCAACATTTCATAAGCTGGGGTTATATACTTAAAGTAGCATAAATTTGTTGCTCCCAATTTTATCATAAAAATCAATAAATTCTTCAAAACTTAGAAGAAAAATTGAATAACAAACTATTATAGTACTGAAAACAGAAAGAAAGTAATTTTCACTTCAGTGAGTCAAGTAGAGAAACACTTCCATTATGTTTTCTTCACTGCCTTGACTTCATTGTGCCATAATCTCCTTCTAAGATATATAATGTTCTCCATTTTCTTTTCTCCAGTCCGAAGATCATTCTGCTGATCAATCTGAGCAGGTACACTGCCTCTTTGCTTTAGCACCCTCACCCCACAGTGATCCCTACTAAATGCTCTGCAATGGAAGAAAGCTCGGCAACCGAAGCTAAGGCACTTAGTAACAGAAGTTAACAGCGTTTAGACAGTCCAGCCTAAACGTAGTTAGATCATATAACTAGGAATAAGACACCATGGGATGAGAGGCTGAATGTGCAGTATTTTGAGATTACAGTGTGAAAAGTGCTGCAGTCTCACAGCTGCCATGAAAGTGTGCGTACAGGTTTGGTTTCACAGAAAGGCTTGTCTTACTTTCCTAAAAATTTTCATCCTTGCCTTCCGTCAAAAAAATATTCAGCATATAGAAATATAATTATGATCTACAGCTTGTTACAAACATCCATACAGGATTTAAGTATCCAATCCACCTATTGCACAGTGGATTGCTTCAGAGGAAATACATTGTTAACAAAGATAATGCAATACTTTTTGAAATAAATGAGAGTCTCGCTATTTATCTCAAAAGATTTTATAATCAGGAACTATAGAAGAGTCATGAAGAAATGCATAGATTCTCAGATGTGTATAACTTTTTTTGGTGTATGCAATTGATTTTTACAATTTACTTTAAAGTTTAGTGTTTCCAAGACAAATTAAAAGTACTAAATACCAATTTTAACATATTTGCAATCCATACAGAAAAATTACAATCATTTTATCAGATAATTCTCTTATTTTAAGGGATAACATGGAAGAAAGATATTAAGCAATTTCTAAATCAGTTTTTTCCATATATATTTTAAGAGATATCCTGTGTTGAATTACACAATAAAAAGGATGGAGAATATTAAAGTAATCTGAATAATTTAGTTCACTGTTAATACTATCACTTGAAAACTTGAATATTCTAGTCTGACTAACCCTTATTTCAGTGTTTTACTACGGACTTTATTATGTCCTTTCTGGAATGACTTAAGAAATGTTTATCCTACAAAAAGATTCTTCTGAAGACTCCTGTAAATCATAATCTTTACTTTTTAAAGAACTAAACTTACAGAATTGTGTCAGTCTTACAAGAAATTGATTTTTTTTCCCCCTAAATTGAATTAACCTTTCTGTTTTCTTTTATAGATTTCAAATCTTTCTTGCAGATCCCAGCATTAGAACTGGATGTACTATTCCAGCAGTAGTCAAACTAATTGTTTGATTAGAAAATACCTACTCTTTCTGCTTTATAGTAATCTGCTAATTACTCTATGCTAATTCATAGAGCCACACCATTACAATAGATAGTTTGTATGATTTTATATACCAAGACCCAAAGCTATTTTCAGAATTACAAGATGTAGCTTCCTATTACTATAGAATATTTACTCTATAATGAGCCTTACCTAAGCTCTGTCTTCTCTTTAGAGGTGAATGTTTTGCCTCTCAAGTTTTAGTCCAGCTCAGTACTGAATGTCTCTTACTGTTTTACTAGAAGACCACTGCAGTTGCTTGTAGTATCTTTCATTTTTTTAGTTTTAAAGGAAAAATATTTAAATACACTTTCTCTCTCTCTCTTTTTATTTTTTTTTTTATTTTTTTTTTAGCTTTGTAACAGCAAGTACAGATTCTAATTAAGATTTCTATTAAAAGGGAATTTACATCAGGGAAAACAAATGTTGCCCATTTGTAATGTTATTTAAAATATGTGGGGGTTATGTTCTATATTAATTGACAAGGTGCTTTCTTTAGTGAATGGAGGGAAAGAATAGAAGAACATTATCTTTGAAGGTCCTTCTTTCTCTTCCTCAAGTAGACACCAAGGACAGATAAATTCAGATGCTGAATTTGAGAGTCTCAGACTTTTGCACGTCTCCTACAGCACTGATGCAGCTTAGTGCATCTCTTTAAAAAGAGACTTTTTCAAATAATAGCTACATAGAGGAAGCCCAGGAAGAACTGATTGAAGTCAAGTAAAACAGCAACTGTTGTTTGTGAAGACAAAAACTCTATAACTCTGCCCTATGGAAAAACTGAGGCTTTCACTGAGCAATAAACACTAAAAAAAAAAAGGGTGGTGGGGGGGGGATATCTAACAATGGATTATTTAAACACAAAGTAATATATAGCTGAAATTCAATTCTGGAAAATGAGGAGAAATAATTCAAGCTACAGTGTTAAAATCAAAAGCTGAGAAGCAGTAATTCTAAGAAATTTAGCACAAAGCAATTGATAGTGATAATATTGCTGATAAATATTACTGTCTGAATCCTTAAATCTTCAATGTTGAATGACAGACAGGGAAGAAAATAAACAGTGTTCAGTCTTAAATACAATAGTATGCTTTACATTAATCACTTTTAATATTTAGTATTTCAGACAAGAGTTTTTAATGATCACGTCATCTAGTGATAGCTATACATAAAAAGAATTAACAGTTCTTCCAGGGACAACTTTTCTCTTTTAGAGCTACACTCCCCTTATTCAAACACACAGAAGTAAATCCAGGCTCTTCTTAATCATACATAAAATTGAACTTGGTCATGCAGCATCCACCTTATTCTTCAAAAAAGCCCAAATAAATAAAAATCCACCTCGAATCTGTGAAATTTACTGAGAGATTTATTTATTAATGTAACATTTCCTTTAACATCACGAGAAGCTGACTGCTGCCCTGAAACTGTGGAAGTAATTACTTTAAAAAGCCTTTGACCCCAGGACTCTAGTCATGTACAGATAGTTTGCATTCTCTCTTCTTTCCTCATGCCACAAATTTTCTCCACAGACAGCAGTCTATTTACATAGAAATTGCAAAAATAACCTTTTATGAATGTAGCACTTACTGTGTGCTTTATTTGTACCATCTTCCCTCTCAGGTCTTGTGAAGGATGAACATTACAATAATGCATACATATTCATAGAGCAATATTGTACGCTAATTCTCACAAGGCTGTTTTTATTCACAACTTATAAATGAATTATTAATAGCCACTGAAATCTATAAATAATCATCATATAGTAGGCTTTGTTGGTCAAATTAAGTCATTTAACTGCAGTATAATGACTAAAGACTATGAGGAATTTAATATCAAGTGTACTTTCTTTTAACATTGAAAAAGGATTATAACATCAGCCAAACCAAATATTTGGCGTGGAACCATCTAACAGTATCTTATAAATTAACTTTTGTCCATACACTTGCATCTCACTACCACATTACGATGGACATATATATTTCTGTAAAGCAGTCAAGAATTCAGTTGGACAAATACAGACATCAGGGTTAAAACTACCATAATGAACCAATGTTAGTGTTCATTATGACTTCAGTAAGAAATGCACTCAGACTCTGTATTCTTTTAAATACCATTTATTGGAGCAAACACTAGAAAGAAAAAGAGGATAGATAATCTTACATATGCTGGGAATCCTGAGCTGTGCCACACTGAAAGGACCTCCAGTCATGGCATGACACGCTGCAAGTCCCGAAAAACTTCACCAGCATTATGGCCTTTAGAGCTATTCTAGGATTTTCTTAGATGAAAACAATTCTATTTATCATTTCTGTTGTCAAGCAAAAGGATATTTGCATAAGAACATGCTTGACTGTTGGACAGGGAAAAGGATGCACCAGCGGTGCAGTCACTGGTGCCAAGGGGGAGCTGTCTACATGCTGCTCCATTACAATGAGTCACCTAAGTTTATCCTGTGGCCAGGTGTGCTAGTTTTGGCTGGCATAGGGTTAAATTTCTTCATAGTACCTGGTCTGGGGCTATGGTTTGGATTCGTGCTGTAAACAGTGTTGATAACAGAGAGATGTGTTCATTACTGCTGAGCAGTGCTTACACAGAGCCAAGGCCTTTTCTGCTTCTCACTCCACCCCACCAGTAAGTAGGCTGAGAGTGCACAAGGAGTTGGGAGGGAACACAGCTGGGACAGCTGACCCCAACTGACCACAGGGATATTCCATACTATATGATATCATGCTCAGTAATAAAACTAGTGGGGGAGATTTTTGGGGGATCACTGCTCAATGACTGGCTGGGCATCAGTCAATTGATGATGAGCAATTATTTTCATTTACATCACTTGTCTTTCTTGGCTTTTATTTTTCTCTCTTTGTTATTTTCCTTTTCATTATTATTATTGTTGTTATTGTTGTTGTTATATTTTATTTCAATTATTAAACTGTTTTTATTTCAACCCAGAAGTTTTCTCACTTCTACCGTTCCAATTCTCTTCCCCCATCGTGCTGGGGGGCAGAATGAACAAGTGGCTGTGTGGTGCTCAGTTGCCAGCTGGGGTTAAACCATGACACCAGGATAGGACCACTACAGCTAGGCACCTAGAGCTCCTTAACACATAGGAGAGAAATTGCCACCTTTATAGAGTGATTCATTTTATTATAAAGCAGAAGTCTAAAATATAACAGATTAATTTCTCCTCAGAATTACTTATTTCTTTACTGTAATTATAAAGGGAACCTGGAAGAAAAAAATCAATGTAGATATTTAGACTGTAAATTTCTTAATTTGCTTAAGTAGTTTAAAAAAGATACTAGTTTATGTACAGAATACTAAAGATGAGTTTCTGTAATATATCTCGTTTCTAACTCTTTTAGTTTCTTCAATGTGAGAAGAGTTGGTAATTTTGTTAGACTTCCATTTCTCATTAAAAAAAAACAGTTTCTAGAGTTCATGATTAAGTAATTGAAAGTGTAAAGGTAAAACACAAAAAAGCAAATTAAAAGAATAGTTTTTATCTACTGTACATTATGATTTTGGATAGGTGGTATCAAGTTCATTTTTATGGCTACATCTACATCAGTAAAGTAAGGTACTCAGGTTAAACTCCTCCCATACAAATTAAGGTAATTTTTTCAATAATATATTTTGGGAATTCCTTGCCAGTTTATCCCCTAAATGAGTCCTGGAATTTAGGAGAGTGTTAGCTGACCTGGGATGAAACTGTACCAGAGATCAAGCAATTAAAGAGTAAGCCTGATGACATTACAGTGCTTACATTTGCTTCTTGATTTCATGAAACTTTGTAATTCAGACATAGCTTTGAAGCCCTGTCATTACTGCTGTCTCAGACAATGGGAGAAAAGTACATATGCAAAAAAAANAAAGAAAAAAAAAAAAAAAAAAAAAAAAAAAAAAAAAAAAAAAAAAAAAAAAGGAAGATCAATTTATGTATTTTAAAGTATGATCAATTAAATTTAAAGTATGGATCAATTCTGATTTTTATTTTGGAGCATGTTTGTTTACATGAGAATTTGAGTAAGATATGCTCTCTGGAAGCGCACAGATAAAACTGCAGACCTGTGGAAGCTTTTCTGGTGAACAAAATGCATAATTATAGTCTACATGTTTTTTATTATCTAAGTATTGAAATTGTATTGTCAACACAGAACTAAAAGTGTCTAGAAACAGTGCAAAATTTCAGTCTGCTGCCTCACTTGTACATACCAATCATAATCATATGTACTTTTCCTTGAATTCACAGTCAAATCTTTATCAGCATTTTTAATTGCCCTAGAAAATTTGAAGCTGTGTGTAATTTAAAAAAAACTGGATTTTCAGTAGTCTCTCAAGAGAGTCAGCAGCAAACTGTAAGATTTGCAATATTTTGGATGGCTTTGTGTATGTGCCCTTCCCATAGTTTAAACAGAGCGTCAAACAAAAGGCTTCTGAGATGATGGACTGGAACATCTCTCATATGATGAAAGGCTGAGAGAGCTGGAAGAAGAGAAGGCTCAGGGGACCTTGTCAATGTATGCAAATACCTGAAGGGAGGGTGCAAAGAGGACAGAGCCAGGATCTTTTCAGTGGTATCCAGCAACAGGACGGAGGCAACAGGCACAAACTGAAACACAGGAGGTTCCCTCTGAACATCAGGAAACACTTTTTTACTGTGAGGGTGACTGAGCACTGGCACAGGTTCCCCAGGGAGGTTGTCAAATCTTCTTGCTGTCTGGATGTGGTCCTGGATAGCTTGCTTTACATGACCCTGTATGAGCAGAGAGGTTGGACCAGATGACTTCCTGAGGTGCCTTTCAACCTCAATCATTCTGTGATTCTATGAAAAAGACTTCTAGCTCCACTGCACACCCCTTGTCAAAAAATGTTGGGATCCTACCCTGCTCTGTTTGATGCCAGAGGAAAACCTTCACCTTAATGAGGAACAAGCTACATTCTCTAAGATACCCACATATATCTTTGCTGGTTGGCCTGAGATACCAATTTATTTGGGTTTATAAAAACTCAGTAGAATTGGCTGGATTTGTGATTACATCTCCCATATCATCTGACATTAATCTGAAAAATACTTCCTTTTGTTTAACTTTCCTCTGGCTAATCAGTTTGAGGAAATAAATTGTATCAGCTGCTTTAATTAGCATGTCTTCGGGATATAAGTAAAACACAGCTCAGTGCTATGTAGGTTTGGAATTTACACAGTTACTTTAATCATGTTGATTTCCTCTCTAGGAAAATTATTGTAATCTCTTACCTCTCATTTTCAAAAACTTGCACTATTGTGTTTTTCACAGCTCCTAATACCACATGTAATCTGAAACACAAGAAAGATCACACATGGCACAATAATAACTGGAATGGGACCATTTGGACAAAGATCATTCCTCAGTTTTTCAAAGTTTTCAAGATTTTAGAAGAAATAAGAAGTAACTAAAGAAAGTAAGCAGTAGAGGTATTTACAAATGAAGAATTCTGGAGCACTTAATGTTTGAAACTAAATCAGTTTTGTGCCTTTTTTTTTTTTTTCTTTTTTTCCTTACATGTCATATGTGGACCCTGAAAAGAATAAAATCTAACTTATGGACTGAGGACTATTTAGTTTAGGAGTAAGGTTCAGAAAATTCTTTAAAATTTTCACTGTTTAAACAACCCATTATTTCATCCTTTAATTTCACAGTTAACAATTACATTTTCTTTTGCTCATGTTTGTATACAAGAAAAGCTTGATGATAGTTACTTTTATAGTGGGTACAAGAACAGCTACAAACTGACCTGAGCATGTCTGTTCCAAAATTTTTAGTGTTGCCTGCAACATGCTGCATAATTTTTATGTATCAGGTGGCATGACAGACCAGGTTCTGTCAACAGTTGAAAGCCACTGTTACTGACATTGTGGTTTGTAATGCAAATCTGACAACAGGAGAAACGAATGCAAAAGTTTGAAGCAAACTTGGCAAGCAATTGTTAATGTTGCAGCACTCAGCATAAAGAACGCTGAAGAGAGTGAGGAAAAGAGGACCATATCCTAGGACATAGTCATAATGATTATTAGAGGTGCTTGATTGTCTCCTTAAATCATGCACAGTATATGGAATTCACCAGATGGCCAAGGCAAGGGTCCAGTCTGATCGTATGCCTGCTAAAAGGCACAAACAGTCACTCTGAGTCCTCACAGTGTACAAATCTACTAAATATAACAAAGGACAGGATTTTTTTTTTAAGATTAACGTTAGGAGAAAACTTTGTATTGAAACTACAGCCACAATTAATCTTGAACCAGAAACTTTGAAAAAGGACTTTTTTTAAAGGAGGTTTTGTTTTGTTTTGTTTTTGGTTTGTTTTTGGTTTTGGTTTGTTGTTTTTTTCTAAGAAGTACATACTGGTAAAAAAAATATTAAAAGTAATGAAACAGGAACACTTGGATTTGTCCTGAAAGATTTGTCCTCTGGCAAATTGTAGCATCAGAGAATGGGTGAATTCTCTGATGGAGAGGGAGCAGGAAGGCAGATAGAAGGACAAGTGAAAAACCCCTGTATTCTCAAAGAAAATATCTAGTGTTCTTATCATGCTGAAATACATTTTCAGAAAATGGAAATCTAACTTTATTGAATCCAATAGAAAACATCAAAACCTTAGAGAGGAAAATGGATAGTGGAAATTAGAATAATGAAGTGGACATTTGAAGTGCAAGGATGCTAACAGGAGAAATAAATGTCATTGGATACTCAATTTAAGAATCAGGAAAATTTGTTGAAGATTCATTTAGTACCATAACTCAATGCAATGAAATACATTCCTGACCAAGACTCCGTGAGAATAGCTTTATATAGATAAGTTATAAGTCTGATTAAGAATAGGAACATTGACAAGAAATTAAATTATTTTTACAAGGGCACAATCTATTTTATCCTTTTTTTAAGGGATTATCAGCAACTGCAGTGTATAAAGAAGGAAGAGACTGAAATCCATAGTAAATTATGAAGATTAAATGTGTCAAAAGAAGTCACATGAACATATAAGAGCTGGACATCTGAGAAGTCTGAAGCACTACCCATAAACTCTCATGAACATAGTTTTATTGTAAAGGACATGAAAGATACTGTACTCAACTGGAACTGCACAAGAGAAAGAAGACTAATAGAAATTGTTGCTTTAACTGCACCACTGCAATATGTTTATAATGGTGGGTCCTGAGTTGAATTGATGTTAGAAATAGTTATCACTGATTTGCAAATGAATATGTTTAATAAAATCTGAGATGGTGAACAGCTTTGCAGAATTTAATAAAGCTTCTGGCATGGGCAGTACAATGGTAGATAAACTTCCCTGTTGAAAATGGCAAGGCCATTCATAAATTGTGCTAGTTCAAAACTTTTTATAAAACAAAGCAGTATCTGGACAAATTCTGTTTGTTGTGTGCTAATGATTGTTCAGGGTTGGGGTTTTTTTGGTTTGTTTGGGGGTTTTTTGGTTTTGGTTTTTTTTTTGGTTGGTTGGTTTTGTTTTGTTTTGTTTTGTTTTTGTTTTTGTTTTTGTTGTTTTTAAATGAAGATATTATTGAGAAATTATTCCAGGAAAAATATTCTATAGCCCAAAAATGGAATGGAGATGAAATTAAGGCTACATTGAATTAGCAGGAATGTCAATGACTACAGCCTGAGCTTTTCTTCTACCTTATTCTGAAAATAAATGGTGCTGGATATTGTTAAGTAAAGGAGGTCTAACCACACAAATCATTGGTCTGAATCATAGTGAGTCTCCGTTCCCATATTTCTATGGTAGTCTTTTCCCTACCTGGCACCAGTGATCTGCCTCCTTAATTATCCTTCATTATCTCCTGTTTCTTTCTTCATTGTTAGTCTAGTAAATTGGGAAAAAGAAAACAGTTGATAAATACACTTAAAAAAATATGATTACATAACAAATCTTTGTGATCTTGCCATTCCCAGTTATTGCAGCTGACATATTACTTCAAGGGAATAAACCAAAACCAAATACAAGCACTTCCTTCTACCAGTTTTGCAGGATAGTTGTAGTATGCATCTGTGAGGCCATATGGAATTTCTTTATTAGCTATGTGCTATGAACTCAAAGACATTGAAAAACCTGTAAATGTGTCTGAAAAAAGGGTTAATATAATATATGCAGATAAAATAGCAGGTGTCATCCAAGACATAGCTAATAGCCATAAAGCTACACAGTATATAAAAATGACACTCAGTACAAGTAAACATGAATTATGTTGAAAACAAAAGTATGGAAAGTCACAGTAATAAAATAGAGGAAAATATTTTGTTAATTTAAGATCATTTAATAGTTCAGGTTGCTTCCTAGGCAGAAACAGATTGCACTAATACAGTGAACAAAAGTACTGTTACTGACCTTGTCATAGCCATTTATCATTTTCAATCATCTGCAAACCGTTTAGCCATCTGCCTCTCCAGGTTCATGCATTTCAAAAATGGAAACACAGTAATATAAACGTTTCATGAAGTTCAATATTGAGAGGAAAAAATATGCATTACGTGTAGAGTGTCTGTTGTGTTTAGTTTGTGTGGTTTTTTTTTGTTTGTTTGTTTGTTTGTTTGTTTGTTTGTTTTTTAAGATAATTTCTAGAAGACAGTACAACTCGTGGAGAAATCCTGCTAGACCTGACCCTGCTACAACAGAAGCAGTGCCTCACGCACAGCCTACACTTAGGGTTACGGTTGGGGTTGAGAGAACAACAGAGCCGCATGCGCTGGAGAGCTGGCAAGGCACTGGAAAGGGAAGAGCAGGTTGCAAAGAGCCCTGGTCTGTGTGAGAGTCTTCCTGGGGCCATGGCTGGGGTCTTTGTTTAAGGGGCAAGGGAAATATCTGGGTTAGAGTTGACAGAAAGAGTAAACCTCTCTTTCTTATTGCGAGTTCTCTTCGGTAACTTGGTGACTTGCCCTTATTAATGCTAGTGGTCTACTACCTGCAATTCTGTGACCTTTCTTTTTACTTAGGTAGTATTTTACAGTGTAGCAGCACTTCTGCTTTTGAGTGCTCATGCTATTAGTCTCAGATTGCTTTTTCTCATTCTCATGCATCCATTTGCTAAAATTTTGTTGTTTTGATGTGTTTGCGTGGGAAGTACGTATAAGTAGTCTCGGAGTCCCCTGTATTCTCCCTCTTCCTTTCCATGTTTGTGAACTTTGGTTTATATTAAAGGAACTAAAGCATAATTCTCAGCTGAATGGATAATTGTAATTTGAATACTTGACAAACATTATCTAATAATATTGTGAACAGAAATTTAACAGCCAATCTTTGTGTAAATTTACTCCTGATTAACATATTTCAGTCAGTGCTAATAACATTATAAATAGTCACAACCAATAGGGAATTTATACTGCTCCTTATGAAAAGTCTATAGAACTAGAGGTAAAGCACAACAACAGCAACCAAAGATCATTATCTTCATCACCTTTATCATTGCCACCTGCTGCACTGGTGAGAGCTCCCAGTGATGAATGCTCGTCTAGGACCATGTTGCTCTTCTTCCTGACAGGACACCTTGGAAAAATTTTCTGTTTCTTCTGTCTCCCTGTCTCTGCCTCTCTGTTCTTCTCTCTGTAACCTTTTTTATTTTTCTTTTGGAGTAGCTTTCATCATCGAGTTGATGTATCCTGTCAGCTAGACCCTCTACTAACAGAGCTCTCTGCATGTAAGCCTGTTGCAGTCTCCTTTGCACAGCAGAGGAGAACTGGGCTGTGAGAACATTTTCCTCTTGGGCAATAGTTGGGTGTTTTCTAAAGGTCAGCAGAAAAGTCAGGGTTGAGAGAAAGAGAAAGAATAGAGTGAGTTAGAGTGGAGATGATTTTTTTTTTTTCCCCCAAAGGAAAGGCATCACCCTAATGTTTTTATTATTATTTTCTCATGTGTACAGAGGTTTGAGCTTAATTTTTTTTTTTTTTGCTACTTTCTGCCAGCTCAAGGGCTTAATTTTTTTCCAAGTTTTGTAGCATTCCTCATACTCTTTAGATAACTTATTTTATACTCCATGTCTAGGGGAAAAATAGTGTTACGTTTGCTACAGTGTCTCCCAGAACCTATTTTCAGGGATTGATATCATGAAATGCATATGGGAGAATAGAAATGGAATACTACTAATCTGAGTTAAAGAAATTCTATCGTAAGTACTGCAATTATCTAAGATATGATTAAAGACATCCTGCCTGAGTGTATGCTCAGGCAAATAAGGGAAACAAGTCTTGCATGGTCTCTTATTGCGCAGAAGGGCAAACATACTGTCTTGCAGAAACTCCTACCTCTTGGCTACTTAAAGTCCTTTGTTTATACCAGATTGATCTTCTCATCCACTTTCAGAATCACCAGAATTCCCTGAGTTATAATGCAATTTTTCTTTTTTCTTTCTCTTTTATGGGAGGTTAGTCCTCTTATATTTGAGGTTTGTGTTTTTTTTCTTCTGAACAGAAGGCAAGAAACACTATTGCAAAATACAAAAACATGAGCCCGTGACTCAGAGATGCGTGTGCACACACACATACAGAGGACACTAACATGTAAGCACTTTGGTTCAAACATTTAACTTACTTGAAGCTAATTGCATTTCCATAAAGTGAGCTAAGAGGAAATATATATTTTTTTTTATAGGCTTCATCTTTCTGATCTCCAACGGCCTGATCAAATGTCTATTGAAAATCTTTAGAAATACTGTGTTGATTTTACAAATGTATGTATAATTTTCTATGCAAAGTATTAATATCTCAGCCAAACAGCATGAAGTGTGTATTAATGACACCTTGTAATTTTTTTTTTTTTTGATTGACAGAAATACAGGGTATACTGATTTGCAATAGTCATGACAAATTATATTTTCTTGTTTCTTTTTCTCTTGCAAGTTTGCAATTATAGTGTACTTTCTTAAAGACTTTGGTAAATAGTAACATGATAGATTTGTGGAATCACATACCAGTGATGTATTCTCATTACAAAAAGATTTTATTGCATTTATGTTCAGACTTTTGAATACTGTCTGCTACTGAGAGAATATCGGCATAGTATAAGCATCTGAAGGCTTCTGTGCTTATCTTCATGGTCAGAGTGTTTTAGTTTTTCGTTCTGTAATTAGAATCTTACAGGAGTTCTCTAAAATGAAACAAAGCAGTAAATCAAAGACTATAATAATGTTCTTAATGGAAACTTTTAACATCCTCACTTTTCTGTGTATATCAACAATGACTCAAGCTGTATGATTATTTTTAGGGACAAGGTCACCTCTTCCACACAGCAGTAGAGATCCCCACTGAAATAACTTAACTGAAGTCAAGACAATTACACCTATTTTAATCAAGAGGTATTTATAATCAGAATTAGGTTCTCCTGCATATAAAATAAAGATTAACTAATGGAAAGTCAGTTTGGCAGCATGTAGAAGGGTGATACCCTGAGAAATTTATTAGACCTTTATCAGAAATTTATCAGGACCTTTGGTCCATTGAACAACAAAATTTAGCACAGGGTGAAAAATCTCAGTTCTACAAATACTCTGTGGAAGAGTTTCATCAAAAGGTAATTTGGGTTATACAAACAAAACCCTTCATTTTACCTATGTTACAGTATAAGTACTTTCTAGAATGACTGTGTTCCTATTTCTTAGAAAAATAAGTGGACATTTAGCTTTTATTATAATAATTGGATACAATTTACCTAAATGTTTTTGAGATTGACATCCATCTGGGGTATTTTGTTGTTGTTTTTCCTCATTTTGCTTATTTGGATTATCATTTTATTCTACATTTAATTAGCTTTTTAGCTAAATGCTGAATTTTTTTAGAAGTAGTTTGCTTTATTTAGTTGTTAACATATTGTTTAGCTTGCAAATATGTGTTTCAAGTTAGGTCTTTAATAGGTATTAGAGCTATTATTAATTGATTTATTCATTATGTGTAAGTTTCCAAGACTATTGCACATTAGTACACAAAGTAAGATGAGGATAATTACTGGCCATTTTGCTCCAACATAAGTATTTTCCTTTTAATTTATTTTTTAAAACACTCAAGGTATGCTTTTTAATAAAACATGTACTAGCCACTATCCCTAAAAGCAGCATATTAATCTGCTTTCAAAAAATATGGAATCATTTTGTTATGGCAGAGAAATTTATATTAATTAGTTTAGCAATGTGACATCTTGCAAATATATACTGTTTTGATGCTCATAGTCATACTGATCTATTAATTCACTGAACAGATCATCCTGAGATTATTTATAGAGAATGATACTATTTAACAGAGTATATGCCTTTGTCATATATTAAGGTTTTGTGAGCTTTGCAGCTTTTGCACTCATTAATTCTTTTGTTTAAACAAGACGGTAGCTTGAACACATCACAAAATCATTTTTGCTTGTTTGGTCTTAAGTCACTAGGAAATTGCATCTTACTGTTTCCTATGATGAGTCCAACTCACCACTGTGCAGAATAAGATTTTCCACTCTCTAGAGATGACCTAGTTTTTTTCCAAACCAGTTCTTCCAAATAGACTATTTAAAAACTCATTTTGTTGGATTAGTAAATTTATAATAAGTAAGATTTGTGTCACTTTGTAGTAACCTGTCCATAGTATTTATTACCAAAACAGTCCATGTGACATCTTCAGCCTTTACTGAGTATTTAATATATTTTTTAATTAACAAATGAGATATTACACACTGCTAGATCTAGACCATTTTTGTTTAGATGCTTGATTTACTTCCCCAGATTATTTCAGTAAAGGGCAGTAAACTATGGAAAAATGCTAGAAATAGTAAAGAGATCCTTAATTCTTCCTAATATTAGGAGATTCTAGATCAAGTCAAGAGCATGCACTTGATATGCAATGATACATTTCTTTTTAACAGTCACAGTAAGCAAAGATTTTCGTGATGATGTCTTAAGTTCTGGAATTGTTTAGATATCTCTCTGCAGGGGGGGTCAAACCATTTGATCAGCAAAGCCACCAGCTGCTTGTGAGTAACTTTTCACTGATACATCTCCAGAACAATGAGGAACTGTCTGCTTTAAATGTAAATATTTGTTAAAATAAAAGCTATTTCTTGATATATTGAGTACAAATAAATGCTCTACATGTTATTTTATTCACTATTTTGTAAAGCAACTGTTTTGATATTAGGATATGAATTAAATTACAGTTTCATGTTTCAGAGATAGAAACAATTTATATCCGTAGTCCTGCCAGTGAAGATTTTTTTTTCTTATGGTATTTTTTAGTATAATTATTTCAAAAGATTTCAAATAATAATGTTTCCTCATCATTAAATGAAACTCAGTATTCAGCAGAGTTTAGGGGATGGTTTGGGTTGGAAGGGACCTCAAAGATCACAGGCAGGGACATTCTCCACTAGACCAGGTTGCCCAAAGCCTCACCCAACCTGGCCTTAAACACTTCCAGGGATGGAGCATCCACAGCTTCTCTGGGCAGCCTGTTCCAGTGCCTCACCACCCTCATAGAGAAGAATTTCTTTCTAACATCTCATCTAAATCTGCAAGAATTTGAATTCTTATAACTTACAGATATAACTCTTTCATCACACTAATTATTCCTCTATTTCAAAAGAGAAACACTTGCAACAGCTATACTTTTGTCATTCCATAACACTTTGTGCTTCAAGTACCTTCCCTCTTCACTTAAGCCCTTTCTTTGCTTTTCCCTCTGTCTTCTGCAGCTTGCTAGTGTTTCAGGTGCAAGCCAGAAACAAATGCAGAATTTGTCAAATCAACATGAGCAATTACAGTTCTGTTAACCAGAATGGGACATTTGTTCATGCAACCACAACTTTTTTCTTCATAATTTTCTGCAACAAACTTTTCATTTGTTTGATTTATCTTCTTTCTTTGTACAGCAGAAAAATACATCTGTCTATGGTCTCCAAACTTTACAGTGTTTTCTCTAATCTTATAAAATACTGTGGGTGGTCAGCACCATTCTTCAGTTCCCACTAAGGAAGAAGTCAAGAGGAGCTGAGATACTGTCTTGAAAGTTCAGAGCCTGCAGGGTCACACCTACATGAAGCAAAACAAAAGATCTGTCTTCCCAGAAAAGGTTACTCAGTGAGGGAAGATTAAAAATACAAAAAAACCCACACCACCACCAACAACAAAAAACACCAAACAAACAAACAAACAAAAAAAGAACAAACAAAAAACTCCACAGCCAAACTTCCTCCATCATGTTTTTTGGACTTCTGACTCAGAATCAAAAGCTGTGGTAATGGTTTATCACAGATCTTTTAATCTTTTCTATGCAAAAGCAATGCATACTATCATTGGTTTTTTGCTTTTCTGGAAGCAGAGTTTGTTGATTTCAAAATATTGCAATTCTCCTTGTGTTAAATGAAAAACTTAAGATAAAATATCGGACAAAAGACAATATATTCTTTGACCTGTGTTTTGCCTGGTCATTTCACTACTTAGAGACCACCAGCAATAGCAATGCAGAACGCACACTTCTGAAATTCAGCATACCACATCAGCCTTTGCTGCACGCATACGAGGCCTTTTCAGGAAAGCCTTTGTCACTATGCCATCTGCCCAATGGGCCACGAGATTTGACTGCCAGGACTGATAGATGTGCTCCATCCACATTGCAAGTAAGGTACGTGTGGGCTTTCCCCACTGAGGGATAGCAGGGATTCATAGTTTCTACCTGCTGACTCTTCAGCTGTTCTTCAGTGGTAAGATCTGCCAAGAGGTGCGTTTGGCTTGGAGTACAATCAAGCACACAAAAGGCCATCTAAACGCAGTACGTATGTTTTCTAAAGTGATGTATATGTAGACTGCTAGTCAAAGAGCAGTTAGTGAAATGTCAGCTTTTTGTCAGGGACACAAGGAATTCAACTGCAAGATAATCATAGAATCATAGAATGGTTTGGGTTGGAAGGGACCTCAAAGATCACAGGCAGGGACATCCTCCACTAGACCAGGTTGCTCAAAGCCTCACCCAACCTGGCCTTAAACACTTCCAGGGATGGAGCATCCACAGCTTCTCTGGGCAACCTGTTCCAGTGCCTCACCACCCTCATAGAGAAGAATTTCTTTCTAACATCTAATCTAAATCTACCTTCTTTTAGTTTAAACCCATTACCCCTTGTCCTGTCACTACACACCCTGATAAACTGTCCCTCATCATCTATCCTATAGGCCCCCTCAGGAACTAGAAAACCTCAATTAGATCTCCCTGGAGCCTTCTCTTTTCCAGGCTGAACAATCCTAACTCTCTCGGCCTGTCCTCACAGGAGAGGTGCTCTAGCCAGATCTAAACAGAAAGCAGGGAAAACCAACGTCTCTAATGAATAATGTGGGTTTTGACTCTTTTGGAATTGTAAATGAATACTTTGTGAGACAGTTTAACTGCATCTATTTTGGTTTAATTTGATTTAGTTTAATTATTTCTGGTAAAATACATACAGTTTAAATATATTTCCTCAATACTCTTTCTTAATTTATATGCTCCAAAGAGCAGTAAAGGGAAAATTAAGGTTGCTTTATTATTCTTGTGACTCGTTTATGTTCCTGATGACATTCAGCCTCCATTGACGTTAAAGATGTACAATTTTGTGTTGTCCTACATATAATGAGTGCTAAAGTCAAATCAGACAGGAACATCTTCTTTAGACTATTTGATTTTACTGTCAGATAAGCCCTAATGCTTCCTGTCTTAGACAACAGGTCCTTTGATTTTTATGAACAACTCACAATAACTGACATTCTTGAGATTTCAGATCTCCCTCAACTAGGTATTACAGTGCGTACAGAATGAATAATGTTATGTAAACAGAAAATTAATCAAATTCCCATTTCTTTGGATACAAAACATACTTCCAAAGGAATTCAGGCCCATCCAATATAATTGACACATTTTTCATGCTCTGTGCCTGTCAGTTGACACTAGAAAAATCACAGAATCATGGAATGATAGGAGTTGGAAGGAACTTCTGGAGATCATCTAGTCAGACCCCCCTGCTAAAACAGGATCACCTAGAGCATGTTGCACAGGATCATGTCCAGGAAGGTTTTGAATATCTCCAGAGAAGGAGACAACACAACCTCTCTGGGCAGCCCGTGCCAGTGCTCGGTCACCCTCAAAGTGATGAAGTTTCTCCTCATATTGAGACAGAACTTCCTGTGTTCCAGTTTGTGCCCATTGCCCCTTGTCCTGTTGCTGGATACCACTGAAAAGACTCTGGCCGTATCCTCTTGACATCCACTCTTTAGATATTTATAAGCATTAATAAGATCCCCTCTCGATCTTCTCTTCTCCAGGCTAAACAGACCAAGCTCTCTCAGCCTTTCCCCATACAAGAGATGCTCCAGTCGCCTAATCATCCTTGCAGCCCTCTGCTGGACTCTCTCCAGTAGTTCCCTGTCTTTCTTGAACTGGGGAGCCCAGAACTGGACACAGAACTCCAGATGTGGCCTCAGCAGGGCAGAGTAGAAGGAGAGGATAACCTGGCCACACTCTTCTTAATGCACCCCAGGATACCATTGGCCTTCTTGGCCATAAGGGCACGTTGCTGGCTCATGGAGAGCTTGTTGTCCACCAGGACTCCCAGGTCCTTCTCTGCAGTGCTGCTGCCCACTAACCTAAGTCTCAGTGGTCAACAGCTTGAAGAAACAGGAAAAATACTTCTTCACTCATCTTAGTTTTCCCAGTCCCTGTACAACACTCAGTAGAGGTGGGTTTCTACTGCCTTTTCAATGTACAGCAGGATTTATTCATATATCAGTCTAATTGGTCAAATTTAAATTGACTAGAGATGTCGAAAACTACAAGAAAAGGTTCTTTGTGTTTGTAAACAACCAGCAGAAGGATAATATTGGCCCACAATTTTTCAGAATGCAAACAATAAGCCATTGGAATAACCTCCCCAGGGAACTGGTGGATTCCCCAACATTGGACACTCAGTGGCCCACAGTGCTGGGCCATCTTGTCTAGATGGTGCTTTTCTCTAGATGGAGGTTTTGCCAAGAAAGGTTGGACCAGATGATCCTTGAAGTCCCTTCCAACCTAGTATTCTATGATTCTAATATATTACAGATTAGAAATGCATTATCTTACATGAATAGTTTATCCCATCTTGAACATTTGAGAGAGAACATCAGAAAAAGTGATAAAACCTCTTGCAATACAGCTAGTGAATTTGGCTCCTTACTCTGCCATATATTGTTTAACAGCTTTGTTGTTTGTGTAACAATTTGTTCAATGAACTTTAAAGGATTTAAAGTTCCTTGTTTTCCTAAAAGAAAATGCTCTTAGTTGTTTAGTAAAACATTCCATATACACTGTGTGGAAACCTCTCTCTCTAAGACTATGTTTAACTCGTGCTTGTTTTCGTATACAGCTTTCACATGTTGGATAAAAGCGTGGGTGATGGGAATAGACAGAGTTACAGTATAGTCACAACAATAAAGTGATGGAAAAAAAACCTGTCATCTGTTCGTGGTTTGTTTGTGGGTGTTCTTTTTTCTTTTTTACCTGAGCTGTTTCTATGGTGTTTCTCTCTTGCCTACTTTTGCATAGGTTCCCATAATGCTTAATGTTTCATGCCTTAAATAAACAGACAAGTATGCTGCCTAGATGACTTAAGAATGAAGGTTATAAATTTGCTAGACTAAAAAAATAACTCACAATGTCTTTTATTTCCAAGTATATTTACTTGTGACAGCTTGGAATAACAAGGTGGGAAAGTAGGAGGAATCAACTGCTGCTGAAACTCAGACATAGAGACTGAGGAAGAGGAAAGAGTCACTCTATAGGGTATTCCTGCCTTCTTCCTAAATTTGCCCCATCCCCACTCCAAAATACCATATTGAATCAATTTTTAATTCTTCTTTTTACAAAGTAACACTGTGTATTTTCATTCAACATTGCAAGTCAAGACAATTGCTTAACAAGCTCTGCAATTTATATTCCATCAGCTTCAAAACTGACAATATTATCTTTACTGATTCCAATGATCCTAATGACATTTTTTAAGCCATTTGCATTTTTGCTCAAGGAGTTAGTGTATTCCATGAAATTTATAAAGAAAGCAATCAGAACTCAGATGACGTTATGAACATGGGTAAGCCATACCTGTTACTGCAAGTTCCACAAAGTAAGTCTTACCCAAGCTCTCAGTGCAGTGTGTAACTCAGTAAGTTACCACTTATTTTTCCATTTTTTTTGTGTGGTTTTGTTGTTGGTATTGTTGTTTTGTTTATTAGCACACTAGAATTTTCAATAAATCTATTTAAAAAGTGGGGGGTTTAATTGACTAGATTCTTAAAAATAGCATCACTTGAAAAACAGAAGAAATTATGAGAATGGTTGACAGTTTAACTGATCCAGTAGCAAGATTTGAAAGATATTTTCAAAAAAATTTTTTGGAGATCAGGATCAAAGGGTAGTCTTTACCCTAATCAAGAGTCTGGTGGTGTTCCTTGGGGGCCCATTCAGGCACCTGTCCTGTCCAATATACATATCAATGACCCAGAGGAGCTGACACAGTGAATTCTCAGCAAACTTGCAAAGACAAAGTGTGAGTGAGGGAGTAGCCAATACTTCTGAGGGAAGTGCTGCCATCCAAAAGGACCTACACAGGATTACAGGAACCTTATGAAATTCATCAAGAACAAATAGGGGATCTTCTACCTGGCAAAGACTTTCCCTTGGGTGCAATGCAAGCTGGAGACTGACTGCAGGGGGGAAGCTCTGCTGAAAAATCTCTGGGAGTTGTAGCAGGCAGCAAGCTAATTATGAGTCATCAGTGTGCCCTGCAAGCAGAGGGCCAAGGGCATCTTGGGCTGGGTTAGCAGGAATCCAGCCAGCAGATTGAGGGATTCTCCTTTTACTCAAGACTTGTTGGCACCCAGAAAACTGCAGCCAGTTTAGAGACACCCCCCCAAGACAAGAAAGATGTTGATAAATTGGTTTGGCCACCAAGATGGTTGGGGACTGCAAAACTTGTTTTGGAAGGATTGAGGGAGCTGGGTTTATTCAGCCTGGAGAAAAGACAAATTTGCATGGAGGAACTAAAGTCGTTCTCCTAATACCTGTGAGGACGGTCTCATGAAGACAGAGTGAAAATCTTTACAGCAGTATCTGACAGGAAGACAAGAAACAACAGGCAAAATTTATAAGGGAGGATCTCCAGCTCAACACAGAAGAAACATTTTCCCCATGAGGACAGTCAGGCCGTGAAAGAGGTTACCAAGGAAAGTTGTGCAGTTTCCATTCCTGGAGGTTGTTAAGACACAATTGCATAAATTCCTGAGAAACCTGGGCTGACCTCAGAGCTGACCCTGCTTTGAGCAAGAGGCTGGAATACAGAGCTCCTGAGGTACCTTCCAGCCTGAATTACTCTATGATTATATAATCCTATGATTCTACAATTAAGAATGAACTACTTAATTCTGTTTACATGAACTACTAGGTCTGTTTGAAACTTTTTCCTACCCCATGGTTATATTTCTGGCTGTGATAACTGCAGCTTTACATTACTGCAGAACACTCCAGAAGAGTCTGATTTTGAAGTTGAAAAAAATGGACTAGAAAGAAAGACTGAGAGTTTTATACATATATTTTAGTTTTGAGAACTTATAATTTTGTTTCTATGTCTAGCATGAGTTATATAGCCTTATCTCCTCAACAGAGATGTGACTGGTAAAGGTAGTAAAAATGTTTTCACAAAATCTTTTTTTTTTTTCCACATAATTTGTTGCTCTGTCAAAATAGAAATATTTCATAAAGACAGTTTAAATGTCAGCACAATACTGCCAGAAACCTGTTAGCTTTATTCAGTAGAGAGTCTCAGCTACTAGACTTTAGAAGTCAAGGCCTGGGAGGTATTTGTGGACAGTAAGTGCGCTCAGGAGAGCGCAAACAGAATGTGATTCCAGCTGAACACATCTGCCCTTGTAAACACTAAACAAGCCTCTGAACTTTCAAAACACTCCACATAATGTAATTAAGTAATTTTCTTAGTGACTTTCATGGACCTTTCTATGACTAGGAAACAGAACTGGAAATCTGCTCCCCTTCGGAATCCATATTACTGTATCACTTACATATGCTATATAGACCTCTCAGAATTCTTGTATCTTGCACAGCAGCATAGAATCATGGAATCATAGAATCATTTAGGATGGAAAAGACACTTAAGACCATGAAGTCCAACTGCAGATGTATTATCTGTTCATTTTTTAAGGGTCTCAGCTAGGGAAGGATTTGGGTGATTTTTTTTTTTTTTTTAAATCTTTTTCTTTTAGTTTTTTACCTTTTGTGCTTGCTAAGGAAGCAGAAGTTAAAAGCACTGTAAAGAGGCTAATGCTTTGTCATTAAGCACCATATTCTGCCAGTTTTGCACATGTAGAGGAAAAGGATTTCATTTTATTTTCCAGTATGTTGAAAGATGGAAAAGAACAGATAAAAAAAGGTATGTAGCACATTAGTTACTGTTGCATCATATTTCTGTGCTGCATGAGAGTAGGATTCAGATCTCTTGCATCTTTCTCAAACCCTTAGGTTAATTGACAAAATAAAGCAAGTTAAGTCAGGGTCATGACGTCCAACCTAGGCAGGTATCCAGTTCTTACTCACAGAGGTAACACGAACCATGATAAAGGACAGAGTTACCTGGAGCTTGTTATTTTTATTGCATTTTAATATTTAGAATGAAAGCATAGAATTAAGGCATGAAGTATAGACTTATGTTACTAGACTGAAAAGATCTTAAAAAGTTTTAATGGTTTTTTTAAGATATGAGGCTACTAATGACTAAGTTCATTGTAGGTATCTATTGATGTTGTGGCATTTGATACATTTTTCTATTGTTTATGGTGTATTTGTAAAATTCCTTTTAACACTGTGTGAGATCACAGCTTTAGCTTTCAGTCTTTAACATTGATGAATTCCACCTAAAAGATCTTCAAGAGTTACTTACATTGTATGGTCCATAGTTCTGCCACATAATAGGGGAAAGTTACTACTGTATTTTCTATATTCTGTTCTAAAAAAATCATGCCATATTTTCCTGAAGACCTTTATAGTCATGGTATTTTTAAAACTAATTTATTCTTCTCACTGTAATAAACCCACTCTTTTTCAGACAACTACACCTTATCGTCCATGAACATAGAGGCACTTACAAGTCATACTTCACACTTCTAAACTTTTAACACTTAATATAGTATGTTACTACAGATATCGTATACCCTTAACACCATAAGCATTTACATTTTGCAGTTGTCTGCAGACAAGTTTTTTCTGCAATTATGGCTTAATATGTAGTAAATATATTATAATTTGAAGCAAGAAATGTCTTATGAGGATCCACTACTTGCAAAATTGACTTAACCACATAAGTAAATTAATATATTACTATATATATACCTCTACATATTATAGATATATAAATTACTTATTATGCAATATATTATAGTATATAACCTATATATTATATACATATACTATGTTATATATAGTAGTATAATAAATATACATAGTATGTTTATATAGTATATAGTATTTATTGTGTACTTTGGTTTTCTGTTAAAAAAAAAAAAAACTAAGGAAAAGTTCACCAGCAGTGGCTTGATTTTACTTTAGATGTGTGCATGGATAGATATAGTTTATTATTTATTGTATGCTGTATATATATATATATACAAACACACAGGAGATATACATAGAGAAAGTACATATATGTTCCTTAATATCTTCTGAACATGCTTAGGAATGATATCAGACAACTGCCTTAACTGATTCCTCAACTATCAGCTGTTTAGCTTCCTTAATTGCTTTTGTCACTTTGCATTATTCTTTGGAACCCATGGCTATGGTGAGCACAGTTGCCTGTTCTCCTGAATTTTTCTTGTGCTAGGTAATCTCTTTCTCAAAAAGCAATTGACAGTTCATCTTAGCTCATTAACATGTGCTAAGTATTAATTACTTCATTTACAGGAAAGCTCTGTACTCCAAGCCAAACGTGTTGGGTTTTGCTTTCACTAATGATGAAGTCCATCATCTTATTTTAGAGTGACACACATGACTGACATTGTGCACTTAGTCTTTTTTAGATTTGGTAAGACACAATCTAGATCATGTTGACATAGTTTAAGCATCCAGAGAAGATAACGAAAGAGGGAAAGCATAGTTCTTTTATTTGAAATATATTTTATTTAATCAGTCCTACATCTAATATAGGTCCTGCTTCATCTTTGGCAATCTTAGACTTATAGGCAATGTAAAAATAGCAGTAATAAGGGCAGTGAGAGCTTTTCATTCATTTACTCTTTGTCCATCGCTTTAAATATAAGTATTGTGTTCTACATAACATTGACAGTGGCACATTGTCATTTTAAAACACATTTTACAAATAAAATCAGAAGTATAAATTTGCAAGTCTCAAAATATTTTTACAGTTTGATTTTTGTTTAAGGATAGGATATATTAATTCTACTTTAATGAAAATAAAGCCCAGAAATGCTATCAAAAAGCATGTAAATCATAGTTTTTAGCAGGTCATTAAAATAAGATGGACCCTGTTCACAACAATTTTCTAATTTCCTGTCCCTGAAAGTTGTTCTTCAAAACTTTTTTTGGATCAAAAACTTTTCAAACCAGATAAGAAATAACGCAATGATAAGAGGTGAAGGAACAAAAACTTTTGTGAAGAAATTAGTATAGGTTGCATGAACAGGCTAAGCTGCTCAAATGGCCTGGAAGACAAATGGACATTAGCCTGATATTACTTATCTGGTTTCAGAATCTGATCAAATATAACACCATTCAGCTTGTTAACATAGACCATCAATCTATTTTTATTTTATGTTTTTCAAGACTAGTTTTGTTTTTTGTTTTGTTTTGTTTTGTTTTTTTTTACAGACCTTTATGATTTTCTGATCACTTTTCTAGCATCAACATATTTCTGAATGCACATGAGTGAAAATAAAAGAAATAATGTTAGGGATTTATTAATTAAATAGCCAAAAATGTGATGACTCCCCATGGATTTGCAAATTCTTCAACTGATATATAGGAGCAGAATCCTTCTGAGTTATGCTTCTCTTAGAGAAGAGTCTATTCTTCACAATGTGAAGAGGTTGTTTTTATTTTTTATTTCCTGGTTTCTGAATTCTGGCACTTCACTGCCTAAACTCTTATCACTGCAGAATGTGATAAAAGAAACAAGCAGAATGTCTAACAAGAATCACCACAGGAGACTTAGAATGTTTAGATATAATCTGTCATTTAAGTATTGGAAAAGATGATGACTATATAATTAGTTTGTCCCTGCATAGCATCTTTTATCTTAGGAATATAAATTATTTTATCAGTACTAGGTAATTGGGATCAAAGTTCACTGTGATAAACATTATGTATATTCTTAGAAATGTGGACATGCAGCTAGAGCATAAAATTGTGGACACTAGTTAATGTGGTTTAAGATGTTACTTTAAAATGGATGTGCAGCTCCTTTGATGGAAGTTACCTTCTCTTCAGTCTGCTTGGTAGCTAGGGCACTTTCTGTAAGTATGTTCTCAATATACTTCAGAAAAAAGTATTTTTGACCTAATCAGCCTAATGTGGCTGATTTGGCATGCTTTAGTATGCAGCAAAGTACGGAGCACTGACAGATAGTCACTGAATACTTAAATAATTGCTAGAGAATGATATATGTCTTCAACATTCATAATTTTTCACAAAACAATGGGACTTACTTTTCAGAATTACTATTACTACACTTACTCCTGATTGAGCAAGTTGGGATATTATGTTGCCATAGTTTCAGCATCAAGAAGATAATAAATGGGGAACACAGCTACTTCACTGGAATATTTTTTATGTAATCAAATGTTCATTAATATTGGTCCTGCTTAATCTTTGACACTACAAAATCTTATTCAAAATTATTAGCATGAGCTATTACTCATTGTACTTATTTTACTACATAAGGAAACCAAATTATAAATAACTTTTCGATTGTCCTAGCTGTCACTTTGGACAGCAGTACAAAGTAGATGATGAACTAAATGATCAAACAGTGGGATACATAGTCTGGAACTAAAGATAAAAACCAGCTTAGTGCAGAAATGACAGGCCTTCATTTGTTTAAAAAATGTCAGCTGGGATCACACAAAGATTTTGGAAAATAAATAGATATACAGTGCAGAAACCTTAAGCCCAGATGTATTCCTATATGATATATCATGCAACCCTCACATGAATTCTCTCTTCTGTAAGAATTAATTATTTCATAGGGAAAGATGTAAAAGGAGTTAAAGAATAACATGTTTAATTGCTAACTGGTAATACAGATTTTATTAACTTCCAGCTTCACCAGAAAAACAACCCAGCACATCTTTCTCCATCATGTTTGACTGAACTTTTGGTGATCAAACCTGAATGAAATCACAAAAACTCAAAAAACAAAAAATGGGTTTTTGACAGATGCTACTTAGATTTTCTGTAGTACTATGTAAGGCTAGTCATGGTACTATGTGGGACGACGTGCCCAGGTTGGAGGGACGGGGTGCTGGTGAGGGTCCTCAGCCTATTGCTCATAGACGTGCTGGGCACACTGCAGCACGCTCTAAGCCTAGAGGAGATTAGCCAGGGGCTCCAGACGCAAAGGGGAACCAACAGGGAAGCACTGGGAGAATACATCAAAAGAATTCCAGCCACTCCAGCCATTAAGTCAGCCTCATCAGGGGCACCACTGAAATGCCTCTACACAAATGCATGGAGCATGGGGAATAAACAAGAGGATCTGGAGATGTATGTGTGCCTGCAAGGCTATGACCTTATTGGCATTATAGGGATGTGGTGGGATAGCTCCTATGACTGGAGCGTTGGGATGGAAGGGTACAGGCTTTTTAGGAAGGACAGGCAGGGCAGACAAGGAGGGGGTGTCGTCCTCTATGTCAATGACCAGCTGGAGTGCGTGGAGCTCCACCTGGGCATGGACGAGGAGCCTACTGAGAGCTTATGGGTCAGGATTAAAGGGAGC
>VXBL01007581.1:82787-99296 GCA_013400195.1 Aramus guarauna | reverse complement strand
TTTCAAACGTATTCAGCAAAACCAGAAAAAGTCTTCACCAATTAATATAATCTCTGTTTTCTTGCATTTTCACCCCTTTCCTTATCCTCTCCCCTTCATTCCAACCATGTTCTGGTATTTCCATTATAATAGGAAGGGACAGGTATTGGCAGGTGTTCTAGCAATCAGTGGTAGTGGAGTTATGTCAGAGGGCAATGCTCTTTGTGGGAAATATCATTTAGATTATACTTCTTTTAGGAACCTTTGCTAAGTGTCTTGTCACAACGTTTAGATATGAGAGTGAACAGACACTTATTACGGCACTGGGAATGTAACAATCAGCGGAATTTGTTACCACCAATGCCATATTTTGTTGTAGTTTTTCCAAGGAACAGTTAACTATACAATGAAAGAGAATAGCTGATAGCATAATATAGCCCTGGAAAGAGTGGAAAGTTCTTTTGCAAAAGAAACTGGTGGAAAAGAACAACTCTATTTCTAATACCTGTTTAAATGTGCGAAGTCTGTCCAGTGTTTTCTGTCGTTCCTGACTAACCCAGGAGCTCTTTCTTTCTTCTTCATCTTGTAATCGATCTCGCTTCTGACAAAATACATGGAAAATACATATATATCACATCCAATGCTATGTTTATCATAATTTAAAAAACTGAATTAAAATAACACTTCTACTAATTGTTAGGAATTACCTAACAATCTACTTCTCAAATAAACACATTTCTGAAATTCAAAACTTGGCCTTTGTCTTCACCTTAAAAAAATTATGCATTTCCTATTTTATAATCTTGAAGAAATAGAAAACTCAGTAAAGAAAGATTTCAATCGGGAATTGGAACAACTGAAGACCTGTCACGTTGAAAGATGAGAAAGAACTAGAGATGTGACAGAATATTATACTGAAAAAAGCCCCTTTAAATTAAGAATGGTATAAATTAGCCAGACAGCAAACCAGTATCCATCTTCTCTCATTCCAAGAACAAAATGACAGTCCAAATTGCAAGACTGCCCATTTAAAACAAATCATATTAGTATTTTCACAGTGCAAGAAATCACAGAACTCAGTGACATAAAGGTTTGGATCCAATACTGAGCAAATTATGTAAACATTGTCATTTTAATTTACAACAGTAAATGAAAGTTTTGTATTTAATTAAGATGTCATTATTTAATCCAGCTTGATTTTCTGTAATCTTACTTCAATGAAGGTTTGAAGCTCTTCCTTGCAGCTAAGACAGTTGTATTTTTTCTTGTTTAGGGGATCTTACCTCAATGAAAACACACATTTGGATCCACCTCCTTTAACTAGCTATCCATTTTCACAAAAGTTCAGCAAAGTTACTATGTCTTTGAAACAAAACACTACTCTTCAGTCAAATTTATTGAAAGTGAATGCTAGTTATCAGAGGATGAAAGTCATTGTA
The DNA here is from genome assembly GCA_013400195.1 of Aramus guarauna. NCBI lineage: Eukaryota > Metazoa > Chordata > Aves > Gruiformes > Aramidae > Aramus > Aramus guarauna. Next base: position 97,878 of record VXBL01007581.1, on the reverse strand, counting down.
TACAAGTTCAGAAGTTACCAGACAAAGTGATAGAACAGGTGACTATAAAGAAAAAACCCTGAGCAAAACCAGCAGCTTAATTCTTAAGACTCACAGCATTAAGTATGACGTTTAAAAGACCATCTTCAACATCGTAATTAAAAACTCTGATCACTTTTGTGAACTTCTATTGTTATTCCATCAATACAAAAAAAGTGTCTGCCTGCCTGCCATTTTCAGAACTCAGCTAGTTGCTTGGTGTCCTTCATAAAGGGCCAATTCCTGTGATTTGGAAGGAGTTAACTAAGAGGAAAACATGTCTGAGAAATAGTAAGGACAGGAAACAGGAAAAGGTGAAGAGGAATAGAAGCATGTGGTGAAAAGAAAATAAGAGAGCAATGGGGCAAAGAAGTTAAAACAGAAGTATAAAGAAAAGATTACAGCAAGAAGAAAGGATAGTTCTACCACCATGCCTGCACGTTACATATGCAATCAGGTCAAACTTTTCCTGAAGCAGTCTCAAACTCAAGGGGGTTGTTTGTTTGATTTGGTTCATTTTTTTGTTTTGTTTTGCTTTGTTTGTAAATAAGTAGTGAAATTGCAATTCTTATTTTGTTTCAGGTATGGACACCCTTGAGGTTTTCTTTTCAAACTTCTTCATGAAAACCAGTGGGTTAAATTCTATTTTACAATAACAGTAGAAATTTTCAGTCACATTACTAACAGAACAAGAAAAAAAAATAGCATAATGTTTTTTATATAATGCAAATGGGCAACTCTATGAAATAAATAACAAAAGACCCCGGTAGTGTTTGAGAGACAAGAAAGATCTTCAACTTTGTCAAGTCTTATTTTTAAGAGTGATAAATGGACTACAGTCCACACAGCAAATTCCTTTGTCTTATTTTAAGAATTGAAAAAAAAAAAAATATTTTTCTAAGTTCCTGAAAGAGTATGCCAATATGTACTGTCTTTCACAAGTAGCCTTTTCATAAAATAAATTATGCAGCTGACTTCCTGGACAAATGTATCAATGTTAAAAATGTATAAGGATGAAACAGAATCACTTCACTAATCTAATTGAAGCCTGAATTAAAGAGACTTGGATTTCAATGCATCTTTGTCAGTGATCTTTATTAAATATTGATACTATATCAGCTCCCAAGACCTAGCCCAGAATTTGAATATTCTTTAACATAAAGTCTATTGTGTGCAGCACAAGAGTTGGACTAGCTAGTCTGTTCTCTGCAATGAGACTGTGTAGAGAATTGTGGAGCATACAGCTGGAATTACATCTTTATACAACACAATTCAAGTGATTACTTTTGTAGAAAGAAGAAAAAAATCCTAAACAAACAAGCTTACTAAGACTCAAGAATAAATCTGTACGGTTTCCTTACTCACTTCAGCATATCCAATGCAGTACTCAAAGATGTCTGGTATCATTTATGTGCATATGATAACAAACTGCATGCAGCCTAATCCTCACAGTAATCCCTTTGACTTTGAACCTAGCATTAAAGAACTGTTTTAGTTGCTTGGGTTCACTGTCATCCTACAACAGCTATACACTCCCCCTTACCAGCATAATATGATACAGAAATGCATAGTGCAAAGGTCAGGGATATACACTATCATTTTAGAACACCTATCACTCTGAATACTCTCCTAATTAACGTATAATGAGGAATGCAAGCTATTAACTAGAGGCTAAACTCAACAGCAGAAAACTCAAACTTACTAGTTGAACAGTATGGTGCATTTTGTATTCCTCCTCACTCTGGTGATGTTGCTGGATCTTTTCATTATGCTTTGCAATACAGATCTCCTGTAGAGATATAAAATATGAATTTCAAATATTGATTTACAGGGTGCAATGTCATATTTGGCAAACAACACTAAGAATTAGAAAAATAAAAATTAGAAAGCTCATCTCAGACAAGCTAATTTAACCAAGCTAATTTAACATACAAGAAAACCATAAAATGGAAACAAAACCAAGAGAGACAAACCCAAACCTATTACTTTTAACTGTCAAAAGAATATACACAAGTAACAGCTGCTTGAAAACTGTTCTATAATACCAGTACAAAAATGGCAACAATCACTGAAAATACTTCATAAAACCCTTGTGTATTTGTGTACATGGATAATAACTAACTCTCAAGTATATCACATATTTCTGTTTGTGCAACTAGGCAGCTTCCCATTTATAAGTGTCAGTTCATCTTTTGCATGTAAAATCTACAAGCACGAACATTAATAAAGTTGTTACAATTTTATGCGTGCACAAGCAAGTTCACTTATGTTACAGAGTTCACATCTGTAATGCCTCATTTTTTTAAAAAAAACATTTATTACATTGCCTAAAACTAAGAACAGGTTAAAAAAACCTCAGTCCATGTTAGAATAGATGACAAGAAAAAGGATGACTCAAACTTCAGGTAGATGATATAAAAAGAACTGAATTAAGTATCAGTTTCAAAGAAAAGGCATGTGCAGGAATTTAGAGGAGTGACAAGACAGACAAGGTCATAGGACAATACTGACTGAGGGCCAGGAAATCAGACAGTATGGGCTATGAAGTTAGGCCCGGTACAAGCACTACAGAGAACCAGAACAAAGTCAGATGTGTCGTTAGAAACAGACCTCATGGCTGTATAAGAGGGGGCAGTGTTAGGAGGCAGTTTGGAGTGTGACTGCAACTAGAACGCAGAAGCGATGGGCTTCCCAACTTCCCAGGTACCAGTCACCTTGACTTACTGGGTGGAGCCAGACAGGAGCTCTGCCTCTGCAAGCATTGCTTGGGGCAGCTGGTGGAGTTACCAGCCATCAAGTAAGGTACTACCCCAAAAGACACAAAACCAAGGAAGGGAACCCACAATTCCAGACACTTGGAAATGCAGAAAAAGCTACATTCTACAAGCTGACTATGGACATACTGTGCTTGCGTAAAAAGGTAGCCGGTGTTCCTGAATAGGACAGAAATACCATGCTGTCTGGAATGCTTCTAAACACTAAGACCATCGGTGTTGCCACTGTGTACAGGTAACACTCCAACACGTGCATAAGTTCTGTGGAAGTACTGTCCCAGCTTCATTACAGATTATACATATAGCTAAACACTGCTGGGTTTTATGTTTGTTTGTGGAGGGTTTTTCCCTGATGAAAAGACTTTAATTAATACTGGAAACAAATTTAATTAAGCTGGAAAAGTTAATCCATTTAATTTTTAGCTGCAAAAGTACAAACTACTTCATTTCTGCATTTCAAAGACATAGAAACAGCTTCAGATATTAGAGAATCTGAAAGACTTTTTGTAATACTACTACTGTTTTACCTTTATAGTTTATTCTCTATGTGTTGTTTGATTAAAAGTCTTCTAAAATAGTGAGGAATGTATGTTATGAGATATAAAAAAGTATTTTAAAATAATGAGAAAATGCATGTTAGGTTTGGGGTTTTGACATATCTCATAAATACTTCGGGGGCACTCTTTTATGAAACATTTTCTCTTTAGCAACAGTATTTAAATCTTTGTGATCAAGGTCAATAATGAAAGATATTTTAAGCATGTAAAGAGGATACACCAGACCAAACATATTTGGTACTGGCTTTCTACTAATAAACAACCTACTTTAATGTAATTACATCTGACTTGAAATAATAAAAATGACTAGGAGGGGCTGGAAACATTGCAGTACAGGATTAGAGATCTGAATCACCTTAATTAATTACAGAAATGGTCAAAAAAAAAGTTGCAATTTCATACAGACAAATAGAGGTTTCTACCTGCAAACAAGTTTAAGTGCCTGCAAACAAAGGATGGAGAAAAAATATCTAGTTGGCAACATTAAAGAAAATTATATGGATGATTATGGCAGATGACAAGTTGAACATAACCAACAAACTCTGGAAAAAAACGAAAAAAATCATAATTGGATGTATGAGCAGGAATACAGCCTGCTGCACATGTGAAGTAGTCCTTCTTTCTCAGCTCTCAGAAAGCCAGAGCATTATGTCCAGTGAGAGCCGCACTTCAAGTAAGTTGTTGACCAACTGTATGGAATTGAGAGACCATAAAGAAGTAATGTTCATTTCTCTTTTAATCATCTGTCTGATTTCACATTATCGTATTTTATTTCTATTAAAGAGACAAAAAGGGAGGGATGAGGAACCATTTCAACCTTCATCACTAGATAAGCTACCATTTTTAAGACTAGTAGCATGCAATATATGTAAAAGAGATCTGCATTAGTATATTTAACTAGTTCCAGTAAGCCTTGCTTTCAGATTGAAAAGTAACCCAATTAAATCTATGTAACAGCTGTTTTGGCATGGGCTATGCTTTAAACTGTGGGCTTGGAAAGTAGTCAAGATGTCCTATTAAATGGGCACAACAGCATGTGAGGAAGCTTTCTAGATGAAAGCACACATTATGAACATATCCCAAACAGCTTCACCAACTAGTTGCTTCTCCTAGTCTCTTCATGATAAGGAATACTCTTCCAGGATGTAAAATAATTCAATTTCTCCACAACTCTATTTTTCCAAAGATATTCTTCTAGATGCCTTCTACACCATGTTTTTAACCTTGACTCTTTGCTATGAATCAGGCTCCCTAATAAAACAGCTGCTTATTCCATATGATAACCTAATTAATACTGCTTTGCAGCCAGCAGGGGGTAGACTGGGATAACAACAGCAATATCCTGCGTGAAAAATCCATAACTAGCTTTCGAGAAACAAGAAAAATAATGAGACTGCTATTAAAGTCTTACTTTTGAATGACTGTCATCAACACAAAGGAACATCAGGAAATGACTGCTTAACAAATGCAAATAGGTTAGTATAAAAATGTGAGAATAAAGAGTTTATACTCATGGTAGTACAGTGAAAGAACATCAACCTCTGCAAAACCATAAATTTAAAAAATGCTGACTCAGATGTACAGAATCACAACTGAATGAGTTTTCTAAGAAACGGTTAGCAAAAGTTTCTAAGTAAAGGTTTGGTACAATTATTTGACAATCTCATTAAAAAATAAAAGCATCGGCTGCAAATACAGAGAAGGAATTTCTGAAAACCAAAATGACTAGAGACTGTAAACACAGCAGTTTATATTTATATCACATATAGTCTTATTCTACACAGAGTAATTGATTCCCTTTCACTGTGTTATCTCCTCAACAGATTTTCAAATACCTGGATAATGAAACAACCCCCTCCAAAAAATAAAAACTGATGATAGAGAACCATTTCCTATTGTTTTCTTAATCATGACATCTACTGCTAGAAAGGAGGCATTTTCCTAAGGGTATCCTCAGTTGCCAAAAATCTAATAATGAGCATGGACTGTAATTTCTAAATATATCACAAGATTGTGATATACACCATTCAATGCACAGCTTGCTTTTGTTTTCAACTACAGAACTGATAAGGTAAAAAAAAAAGATAGAAGAAAAAGCCTGCCAAAACCTCACCAACCCAATCCAAAACAGAACACTTGTTTACAGTTCTATTTTAAGATACTTTGTTGAAACAAATATTGTCAGGAACACAATCTGATAAGCATTAAGTAGATTCTCATCTCAGTTCAACATCAAATGTTTCTTAATTGAGAAAGACAGACTTTAAGATTTACCACATAGTATGCACTTTCCAAATGCACTCTCAAAACCTCATTTTCTTTCTCCACTTAGCATTCAGTGATCACTGCACTCATTCTCACTATCTAGAATCTGCTTTTGCATCCCATCTGTATCTTTGTTCTGCATGCTTAATGGCCCACTCTTCAAAGCAACAATCCTTTCTTCCTCCCAGTTTTCTAAAGTACAACTACAACGCACATCAGGCACTATTAATAGCGTTCATTAATAATGTTTTGCGATAGCACTAGAATGGTCACAAGATACAAAGCTTGTTTATGTTTGAATCAAAACCACAAGAACCTTGATCTTCCGGTAATTACTATTAAGCTTAGTAGGGCTCTATGTTATACAGCAGTAATAAGAGCAGGTTATACTTTATAATGTATATAGCTTATACAGTAAATATCTTACAATGATATAGCTTATACAGTAAATACCTCTAACATAAATATCCATCAAAAAGGCTATGTTCTTTTCTGCCGAACAAGTGCTGTAAAATGGTCCACAACTGGTTCTGCCTATTCTTTTTGCTCAAATAAAAATCTTTGATTTCCCTTGGCAAGTTTACATACATGTTATTATAATCTGATTTCTTTAGAAGCTGAAAGCAAAGTATTTCACTGCAGCATTCAACTCCAGATAACACTACGCTGAGCAATGAAATCAGCAGAGCTGGAACTAGTTCTGAGAGTGCTGTGATGTCCATGCTATGATGTCCAGCAGTGAAGTTCCACATGGAGACATTACCTCAGGATGTGAAAGCAGTGTAGCCATGTTCTTCCAGCACAGTGTTGAGCAGACATGACTATATTACTCCTGCACGCAGATCCAGATGAGCAATACCACCACTCTGCATCATGTCTCAGTGGACAAGCAGGCATGCTGCAACTACTGTTACAGCCCAGGAGTAATTCCTTCAGCTTAAACATGGTATTTTATAATAGCATAACCTTGAAATAAATGAGCCAATTGAAGGTGACAAGTTCTTTATACAAATAGGAAGGCATGCTAAAAAAATCTCTACTTCTGGTTCAGAGTTGCTTCTCAACTAACTCACATTAGTTAAGTAAGGAACAGCAATCAGGCTGTTGCTTTTAAACAGGTTTGTGTACTCCGCAAGATGCCAGTAGTGTCTTTTCACATTCAGGAGAAAATAGTATAACTATTATAATGCAGCCTATATTAATTAGCACAACATGACAGATAGGATTCATGCCTTAAAGTACTTGATAATTATTCTTTTTACAAACTCACATGAAACAAACTCAATGACTCTGAGCAAACTACTTCCCAGAACTTGCTAACAAGAGACATTTCTTTTACAATTATTTATTTGCAGTCTTCTCCTACTTTGAGACAGGACAGTGACTGAAGAAATATAAAAAATCCAAAATATAGAATGTATCAACTACTGTTTTGTTTGCTCTGTTATGCTTCATACTCAGATACAGAAATAGATATATTGGTTATGAAGGGGAGGGAATACCTGAAGGCTTTTTCCTCAGCCTAATAGAACTGTTTATATAAAGGGGTCATCTCCCCCATCAAGGGACATGACTGGGAACATATAACCACACCAATCCCTGATCTCAATTTAGAATGAGCTCTCAACTGAGACTTCTTCATAACCTTATAGGATAGGGTGGAAATCTATTTTATAACAAGTATTACAATGCTCTCTCAGAACTTTGATCTATTCTACTCATTAAGCTATCTTGCTCATTAATAATACATATTCATGTAACCACAAACTGCTAGGGAACAATAAACAAGTCATTCTGACAAGTCATTCTGGAAAAAAAGGAATGAACAAATTTACATACACTTGATACACAATTTCAAAACATTACCTATATCAAAACAATTTTCTGCACAACATCCCAATCATGCAATGCATGAAAAAGGAAAACGGCCCTAAATAGCACATCTAGTTTTACTAATTAAGAATATATACTGGATTTCATATCCATCTGCTGAATAGAGAGTATCAATAACAAATGACATAGTTTAAAAGGATGAGGTAAGAGAATGAAAATAGAACTCATTAGTGAGAAAACACCCTTGAAAATTCTCTTCTGCAAATGTACATAAAACTGCTCTCTGTAAAAACATGCATTCTAGCATGTGCTTTCCACATGAAAGTATTCTTATTCGTTAGTAGAAACAAGTTTATTTGTTGACTTCAAAGTGATTAAAGGTTACTTTAAAGCTAAAAGGCACTCTGAATCTTAAATATATCAATTAAATAATGCATGCTTTTGTATTTGGTACTCTGCAAAACATCTTTTACTAAGTAGTAAATACAACTTCCAAGTCTCCCAGAATTTTTGTGGATTGTATCTGAAATGAAACNACTGTACATCTTTAAAGCTTATGTAAAGAACAGAAATCAATACCAGTGAAACACAGCTTAATATTCAGGTAAGCTCAGAGCATTAAAATACAAATACAATTGTAAATCTATGCTTGTGTCTGTAGCACAACTTGATCACAATGTCCACACATATCTTTGGGGTCTCTTAACTAATACAAGGGACACATGATGTGCAGTAATATCCTCTGGCCTTCACTTTGAAGTTCACAATGTACAGACTCTTTCTGAAGTCTTTGATATGAGACTCTTCTGCCACAATCTCCTATTAATTTCAAGAAAGGAGAATCAGACAACAAAATACCCAAAATCCTCTCTCAGGAGGTTTTTGACCTCCCAGTCACTGTTTCTGCTCAGAGGCAACAGAGGGAGGGTAACTTCCAAGGCAATCCTTCAAAGCATTATAGGCCTGGAAAGAAGGTCATTACTAATAGTTTTATCAACAGTCATGGATTTTAGCCTCCTGAGTGAAGCATTCAGTACAACATTGAGCTCATCTCTGAATGCTGCCTTCTCATCTCTTGCCAAGAAGGAAAGAGTGATGATTATAAATCCTTGCAGAACACTGGGATGAAGAACCAGCGAAGGCCTCTTGTTCCTTATTTTACTGGCATACTAAGTAGGATATTTTTGTAATACACCAAGAGGGATATACGTTACTACTGGCTGAAACAAGCAGATACAGCTGGTATGACTGTCAAGTGTCTACTCTGCGGCACCACCAAACCTTCTCATTTCAACTTCATCAACTCCTTTCAGCAAGACTGTAACTTCCTCCTACTTCTGCTACTAGATTATCTGGGGAGAAGGGCAGGATTTTCTTCAGTACACTGTCCATTTTAAAAGCTGTTGTCACTTCATGTTATTTGTGTGTATGCTCTCTGCTGCAACCAAAATTCTCATTGTCATGCTAATTTCAGCTCAGCAGAAGATATAGCTGGACCAGAAAAGAAAGCGCAACACTACATTAACCTTAAAATAAAAACTAATAAAAACAGACCTACTACATTCTTTACTTTAGTACTCATTTCAAAAAGAAACCAACACAAATTTCACCCATATGTAAAGCTGCCAAGTCAATAGAACTCACTTTGAGACATTAGTGAGTAAAAATAAGACTCAAGGCTAACAACTATTATATTTTGCCATGAACTTATAAAATGTGAGAATTTACATGAAAATTTTCTTTTACAACACTTTCATGCAGAGTTAAAGATAGGAATTTACAAGTGAAACTCCAGTAGCACAGCTGCAAACCAGGCAAATCTACCATTTATAAAACATAATGTCAAACTATGTTTTACTGTTCAAAAAAAATCTTTGGAAACACTATTGCAACCTCCATCAAACATTCCAAGAATTTTCTACAAACAGCTTATGAGCTTTTGAAATGCCTACAAATTTGGTAAGTGCTTAAAGCTTCTAACGACTTGACCACTTAAAATAAAACAATTAGAATTATTCCCTTTTAGATATGACCCATATCGTTTGCACTCATGCAACCCACCCTCCTACCAAACCAGGAACCTACTATCAGATTCTGTGTTGACAGAAATGCATCCGTCACAAAAACATTTTACAAGAATGTACAAATAGTTTGTACGGATAAGGTAAAAGCCTTTAAAATTCTAACCTAATAAATTCACATTTTCTGAATTTCAGTGCAGGTATTTGGTTAATGACAGTAAAAACCTACTGCTGTTGTTTATAATATGACAATCTATTATCATTTGATAAGATAATCCAATGTGAAATCCACATTTTGAAATCCAATGTGCTGAATTCGGCGGTTGGACTTGATGATATTAGAGGTGTTTTCTTAAAGATTCTATGAATTTGCAAAAGAAATTGTTTTTCTTCTAGCTTACAACCAACTGGCAGTCAAATCAAATCACTCTCAAAAAGTTCTATAGTTCAGTATTGCTGATGTCCCTCAAATCAGAACAGAATCCAAAACTCTCTGAATTATCTTTGCAGAGCCAATATGGTGAAAGAGTAAAGAAAAGCAACAGCCTCTTACAAATCACTATGACACATGTATTTCAAATCATACAGATGTGCACAATTAAAAGGCTATTTCTTTACTGACTATAAGTACCCTTTTAAAGGGAGGCATAACAGAAGATGAAACAGACCATTCTTTTCTCTTTGACTGTATAAGAAACAACACATATTGAAAGAAGACTATATGTTTTAGATGCTTTCATTCAGATTAGGTGCGAAACAGTCTTCAAGAGATGTAGCCACTTCAGTGTCACCTTCTTCACATTAATTGTTCTATCCCCTCCACCAAGTAAAGTCTGAAGAGGTGATTTCATCCTTTGAACGAAATACCCTTATATTTAAGAACTCTATTTTTAATTTTCTGTCCTATGGGATATTAACTAAGGATTGTTAAAAAACAGTAATTCCTTCTATCATAGACTGCTGTCTTTACTTGAAAAAAAAAAAAACCCAACTTTTGGATTTTGCACGAAAGAGTACTTCACAAATTTAAAATAGAAAAAGAAGAACAGTATACTATTTTGTCGCCCTGGGGAAAGGAGAGAGTTCGTTGTTTAGCTGACTGGGAGTTTTATTTTGGGTCAGGTTGTGGGGTTGAGGTGCGTTTTTCTTTTAGATTTCTGGAGAAAACATTAGTGACAAGATGTAATGACCTACAATGTTTTTACAGCAGGCTTAATCTCTGAGGGCCCTTAGGTTTTACTATCACTACATCAAAGAGGAAGAATTCTGATACATGTTCCTTCTCAGCCTTCTGTTCAAAGGATTTCCTTGGGTCCACAGGTAAACAAACCATACCATATCTTCAGTACCAAAATTGAATGTCTTATTTCCCATGTACAAAAACTATCTATCTCTAAAGCACTAACTAGCTCTCCACAGAGGCACCTGGTCAAAGTTGCCACATTTATTTAAGTCATTTACAGAATATTCAATCCTCATTTTCTATACATGCAGTTAACCGTTGTTGCCATCACAAGCCTAAGAGGAGGAGATTCACGTAACCAAGAAAAATCCATGATACCAATGTTCTCTCTTTTTCCAGAGGCAACTCACAGTACAATCCAGCTTCAAATCTTTCTTAAGCAACTTTTCTATAATCAAATTTGCTATTCAAGCCCTATGTGCTAAACAAGAAAACAGAGCTTGTGTGAATAAAATCATTAACTATAGAAAGGTTCACAGGATAGAACTGGATTCAAAAACGCTGTATGATTTACCTGTTCCATTTCAATAGTTCCTAAATACATAGGGTATAGTAGGTTCTGGAAATACAAAGTTTGCATCACTGCTCTAAATCAGTGAGATGGTAATACAATAAGCTTCAAAGTTTAGCCAAAAGACTCTGGATGTGCAAGAATACCTTTTGAAAAACAACCACTTCAAAGAAATGAGAAATACCAATGCAACTTGTTAATGAGGCCAANTTTTGAAAAACAACCACTTCAAAGAAATGAGTAATACCAATGCAAATTGTTAATGAGGCCAAGTCCAGTAATTAAGACATTTCCTCCTCCCTGAATTTAGTTTTCCAAAACTTACATAGTATCTTATATGCTTATTTCCAACACAGGCAATCAGAAACAGACCAAAATTTCTATATGTGTATGCATACACCTTATGAACAGGAGCAAATTTTAATTTAACAGTATTTATATTAGAAGATGCAGTTCCTCACATGGTAAAGAATCTCTTCTCATTTCATTTCCACAGGCTTTGATCTTTTACAGATTATGTTTTAAATAAAATGCATAAAGCACCTGACATCAGTCTTCTGATGCTTTCAAGTTGTGCTGTCAGCAGCAGCTCTTCACATTTCAAGATCTCAAACTGCACTTCATATAATTGAAGCTGTAGATCATAATAATCAGCTTCTAACTGGTCCAAATGGGCTATGGCTTCTGTACCACCTTTCAGGCTCTGCATCTAAATGGAAAAAGAAAAAAAATAAACATGCAACTCCAGGATAATGAGAACAAAACCACAGACTTTACGATTACAGATAGATAGTCTGGTACACTAAATGTAACATGTTAAAATTGAATACATCAAGAGGAGAAGATGGCTTTTGAACAGCCACGAACTTTCAGACATCTTTAATATCTGACATTTTTTTTCTATATGGCAATGAAAAAATCCATGGCACTGGATTACTCTTTGTGACTGTCAAAGTGACAAGACATATAATACATGGTGTGAGACATCCCTACCACCATTTTACTCTACCACTTGCTTCTCTGAAGATGTATAATGAAAATAGTATTTTCTTATCTTCAGTCTAAATAGTCTAAAATTTGTTTTGCTAACAGCATCTAGAAAACTGCAGTTAAAACTGTCATTAAAGCTGAACTGAGGAAAAAATGTGAAATGTGGTGGAAACAGGGATAATTACACGCACTGATCCTTTTGTATTGAGAACTTAACTAGGGAGTTTCATTGTTTCTGGAGTCCTTCATAGGAGAAAAAAAGATCTAGATTGAAATATTTATATATATTTTAGCACTTGCTTGCGTCATATGTTTGACATAGAAAAGTGACACAAGACACAACGAACGTGAACTCCAATCATCCTCTTTCATTCAGACAAACAAGATTTAATTGCTCAATACCGTTAGCCATTCAGACCATATTTAATACCGACAGGCAAAGGAATCTTTGTGAGTGCTGTCTCACTTTGGATGGAATACAAAGCCACGCAGCTTTACAACCTGCATGCAGAAGAGTTAGAGCCACATCCAAGTTCTCTACCTGCTCAAAAAAACGTATCTCTGATAGCTTCTCCCAGATAATGGATGAAAGTAATTCAGAATTTTACTGAAGATTTGTGATCTATCTACCTTACCATTCTGATGAAATGTGGTCCAGTGTCTGTATTACAGACATTCAGCCATTAAAAAAGAATGTCTACCACGCAAAAATACAGGACCTAGCAAACTAGATATTTTAAAAAATATTTTCTATTATGTTTTTACATTATGGTGGTTTCCTCAAATTATAAAACTGTATCTGTAATTAAAAGCCAGAAATAGGTTTCCTCGGTTTTATTTACCACACATGTTTAAATATAACTATACTAGAAGAGAAGGATATCTGTACTGAATTAAACCAAAGATCCATCTTACTCACTATCCTATTTTGGACAAAGGTTAACCACAAGCATCCAGGAAGATGAAACATTGTAGGCAGTGCAGTGATACTTCCCTAAATGTTTCACCAGCCTGCACCACAGCTTCTAGTACAGCTTAAGCCACAATGCTGCCTTTTATACAAAATAGGCTTACTTCCTGGATTTACTATTTTATACAAAATAGACTTACTTGGATTTCACTTCATAAACTTGTCCTATCCCTTTTTTTATAGCATGTATGCTTTTAGAACTTGCATCATTACCCACTGACAGGGATTTCACTGCTCGATTAAACACTAAGGAAACAGTTCTGTATTATGCTTCTTTCCATACAAGATCGATAAACAGAAGACGTGTGAATCAATTCTTGTAATGTCTATTTTAAAAATTTCTACTACCATATTGTGTATTTACTGAATACATTTTTTGTATATCTTCCTGAAAGGCTCAGGAAGTCTTTAAGACTGATCTATGTAAGATCATAAATCTTACAATCAATGATGTATCATTTATATGTTTCAGTCCAGCGTGACACCAAAATGTCGTTACATCATTCTATTAACTCTGCTTCCATATTATGTTACTAATTGTGACCAGAACAATAAATGACATAATGATGGCATATTTGGAGTTAATTAGAGGCTAGTTCTCAAGACAAAAGGACGGATTCTCTTGAACCTTTCAGTTTTTCCATGTAAGAGGGATAATGCTCATTGGTGAGGCAGAGTATCCTAGGTTTTGGCATTTTTAAAGGACTTTTTCATTGTAAAGAAATATACCATAGCAACAAAACATGGTGGAGATTTTTTGTTTTGTTTTAGGGTCATTTTGCAAATTAAGGCAATGTCATTCAAACTTCTACCACAACTAAGAACTTTTGCTTTGTCAGTAAACTGTGAAATTCACTCAAACTTACACTTTTCTTTTTCCTTTAAAAAAAAGGTGCTCTCAAATTTAAGTCCACAGACTATCTATAAAGACTGCATAGAGACATAAATGGGCCATCTTCAAAAGTATCAGCTAATGAAGTTACAGCAGGTCAGTAATTCATTCAGCCACAGTGGTGTCTGCCTGGTAAAGGACCTGTCTGACAACTGAATCTTAGCCCTACAAGCATACATCACAGATGCTGTCAGCCACTTGGTCTGTTTTAGGGGTACAGCACCACTATATTCAGTTTTCAGGTACAACAGCAATGGGAAATTAATACTGTCGAATGGTTCTCAGGCAGATATCCTAGCTACATAATAGCCCCTCATGAAAAAGAAAAATGGAGACCTTTAATTTCACATATTTATGTTAAAGCCTTATGTGAGATATTATAGATGTATGGTAATTCAAAACAATACCATTCTTGGGAAAATTTCAGCATTTTTTGTTAAAAATTTAAGAGTGGTTCAATTCTTAATGTTACAAGTTGCTATCTAATCTGTACTAGTAATTTGCTGCATCCTTGATAGGTTTCTCACAGTGAAAGAAACACGAAGAACTTTAATGTGAGTATGTTAGAGGAAAGAAACATTTTGCAGTTGTACAAAGAAACAGAACTGAGGAGATCTGAGTTCAATTTCCTGCTATGCCACAACTTCCTGCATTAGCTCAAGCAAATAATTTAATCTCTCTGGCCCTAAATCAAGTAACAGCATTTATAGTCTTTGTTGTCTCATGCATACTAAGTGAAGAACTTAAGCAGGAATTCAGGTTTCTCAATAGTTCTAAAGCAGAAATATATTATCTGTAAACCCATACATTGGAAATAAAGATACAACAGGTTAAAACAGAAAGCCTTGTGTTGGGTTTGGATGGCAAGGTTTTGGTAGTGGGGGGGCTACAGGGGTGGCTTCTGTGAGAAGCTGCCAGAAGCTTCCCCCATGTCTGACAGAGCCAACACCAGCCGGCTCCAAGGCAGACCTGCCGCAGGCCAAGGCCAAGCCAATCAGCGCCTCTGTGATAACATAT
>VXBL01007581.1:66894-78553 GCA_013400195.1 Aramus guarauna | reverse complement strand
AAAAAAAAAGAGTTTCGGACGAGAAGTTGGTCCTCATATCTCACCACCACGTTTTGACCCAGAGCTCTCTATACCTTGTAATAATACCATCCCAAAGCACCATGTCCCTGCATGCCCATCAGATGTTCCTCAGCTCTCTGTCCACAAAAGCCCCAGCCTCTCAATTCAGAGCCCTTCATCCCCCAATATACTGCAACAGACTTCTCTTTCTATGCAGGCCCTAATGGTTTGGCACATCAAAACAATCAATCATTCATCTACCAGATTGAGATCTCATTCAACAAAAATTCATGGAAGGTCTCCACTGGGAGAAAAATAAGATGTGCTATGGCAAAGATGATGCATGGCTGCCCCAAATATGTGACCATGTTAAATATTATATTTCCAATTAGTACTGCTGGATTCTGTCGTCAACTCTTAGCTAAGGATGGCAGCAGCCTGATAAACGTAGGTTTCCAGACAACTCTTGACTTTCTAAATATAAAGAGCACGGAAATGGGGCGAACTTTTTCTTTTTGTGCTCTGGGTCTTGCAAGTACTCTCTCTCTCCTTGCACATCAAGCTGTCTTCTACAGAAGTGCCTAAAATAGGCACATAGTCTGTCAGGCTTACAAACCTACCAATCTATACAGTGCTAAAGTAGTGAGTTCTCCAGATAACCTTTTCATAACAGAGCCACCAGTTTAGTCAAATTTTGCTTAAACATTTGAAAAATGCTCTAAAAACAAACCACTGATTGGATAGAATGTAAATTAACATTAGTATGACAGAAAGTTCTTAGCACCAAATATCCATATGACAGCAAATTTTAGAAAAGGATTTGCAGCTTTTTTTCTTTTGAGGAAGTGTCATAAAACCCAATAAATGTGCTTTTTTTTCTGCCAAGACATTTAAACACAGTTTAATGCATGCACTCTTTCCTCATAAAAGCTGTAGCTAGCACACCACCTCTGGAAGACTGCCTTCTTAACTAGGGTAAGCAGAGACAACGACAGTACAGTACAACAGGCTAGTCATCTGCGTATTTGCTACTGTTCAGACACCTTCCAGCTGGAATGTCAGAACTATTCCAAAAAGGTGGTCATGCCTCTGAGACCTAAAGTGTGAAGATTACCTAGTAGCAGATTTCTGTCTTATCCCTTCTCTTCATTTTATTAATCTCAGTGGATAACTGTCTTCCTGGTTGACTAACCAGGAAAAGATGAACAGGAAACATAAATAAGTGGCACAATACCCACTATACCTATGTTGTAACTCCATTTGTATAACATGGTAGTGTAGTAAAAGTTTAAATACAAAGTTTTATTATTAAAAGTGGAAAAATAATGACTTTCCAGGCTTGGTTGGTTTTGTGTTTTGTTTTGGTGGGGTTTTTTATTTTTTTTGGTTGTGTTTTTAAGGTTTTTTTTTCCCTGCATATCTTATTTTTCTATTAATTGGTATGAAAAATTACCTCCTCTTTCAGTGCATGTTTCTTCTGCTCCAAACAGATTTCTTTAGCACGCATCAACTGCAGTGTCTCCTTAGAAACTGCATACTGAAGCTTTTCCATACGTTCCACTGCTGCTGCCCATGCTGCCTTACCAAATTTTTTCTGGTCTGCTCGCATTCGATCATACACAGCTACAGAAGGGAAGAAAAGGCAGACAGCTTATCAGTCTAGTATTCAGATCACTAGTAATCCTACTGCAGAAACAATGCACACATTTGTATCCAAAAGCATAAAAAGTTCTCCTGGCAGAGAGCAGTCATTCTACAGAGTACTAACCTTCAAATCCAGGATGCAAGTACTCCTAGGATTCATGTAAAATCTAATTAGCTATTTGTTGATAATGTTATCATTGTAATTCCAGGTTTTGTTATCCACAGAGGGACCATTCTGAATACACAGTACCTGAACACTTGAATCATTGGTTCAGAATTCTAAATAAAAAGATCTCATCAATGCTACCATGTGGTCTTAAATTGCATCCCAATTTTTCCCCACTTCTGAAAACACCAATTATCAGCTACTAAAGTCTCTAGTTTTCCTTGATAACTTCTATAGTGCAGTTGTAAGTTTGAACAAATCTGTAGAGTGAAAAAAAATTACAATTTAAAACAAAAATTTCAGCTTGACCTCAAGTGCAATTCTGTGAGATTACCAAATTAAATTTAAAGAACATCTTTTAACTCAAAATGCTTCATAAAATTAATTCAAATTAACTAAAATTATAATCTGATCTTAATATGGAGGGATGAATGAGAATCTTTTTGGGAATACTTCATTGTAGCAGGAATCCCCTGCCTGATACAGATCTTCTATTCCTGAGTCCCAGACAACATCTAGGCTGGCACACATAAGATTTTCACCATTTTTAATATATACAACAATCGCATGATACTGTACACTTAGCCATGAAATCAAAGAGATAGCATTCAGTCCTCAGCTGCTACAAGATATTACAACATACTACTTTTAATAATAAAAAATTCCCTTGTGTTTCATGTGTATTTCCTCTACCATACTACTGCCATTAGTATTTTGGTATGTAACACCACCCTGTGATCAGCAGGAGGCCAAAAAAACCCAAAACATAACAAAACAGGCAAGCAACCTGTACACCAAAGGTCTGTGGTTGTAAATGGTCTCCAGGCATTTCATTTCCCAGTGTTTTTCCCCACTATCCTGACTGCTGTACATAAAAAAATCATGTGAAGAAAAATAACTATAACAATAAATAACTGTAGGTATATGTTCTTTATCTAAACTGATTAAATACATTTACAATTTGCTCTAATTAAATTCATTCCAACATGTTTCAAATGGGTTTAGTCACTTTCTCAAGATAAGGTGGAGTTTCATGTGGTACTTAACTTGGGTTGCCACTGAAATGAATCATTTTGCAGTGACTGCTTCTCTTGAGGCAGATCTAGCAGTCATGCAGGGAGATGAGAGGAAACCTACCCATCAAAAAAAAATTTCTCCTAAGGGTACAACTCATTTGTCTGGTTGCACAATCACTATCACCAAGACAAAGAAAGAAACAGGAATCTGGAGTCAGGCACGGAAGAGAGTGGGACATAAACTCTATCAGTAGTAGCCCACAGTCAAACTAAAAGAGGCGACGTGAAACCACATCCTGAGGTATGTTTGCCCTAATAAACTGATTATTTGCGTTAAAATGGTACAAGGATGAGAGTGCAGATGTACCCAACAAGTGATATGACTTGGTTTTATGGCATCAATTCTTCAGTAAAACTGCCGTATTCTTCAAGCATAGAAATGCCAAGATTAGATCCCTGAAGCTTTCTGGACAATAGAGCAGCTGTCGAGTAGTTATACTGAGCTGTTACTTAATATTTAGAGCTATGAAAAAACATTACTGAAAGGCAGGGAAGACAGGAAAAGGAAATTAATTGAAAGGTAATAAACACTTATTACGGTGGTCTGCCATATCCAGTACAGAAGACAGAATCCATCAGGGACTCTATGGTCCTTAAATCCTTTGCAAATGTACAGTGCAGCTAACACAATCACATTGAGAAAGTGGTTGTGAAACTTTTATCTAAAATTTCTATTCTGCTCACTTATGATTATGTTCTGAAACGACTTATTGGTGAAAGACTCGAATAGACACAGAAGATAAAAACAAATGGGAACAACAACTGCATTTTTCTAATGGAAGACTGATAAAAAAATAAATACAGTACAATACAGAACATGATAAATATTAAATAAATTTTTAAAGATCTTTCATTTGACAAATAGGATAGCAGAAAATAACTACCTTTCTGTGTTTTAGCAGTTATTTCAAAGTATTTAACTGTAAGATCTTGAATAGAAAGCACAGCCATGTGAGCTTTTCTCTGCCAATCAGCGTCTTCTTTTTGCAGACTCTCAATTCTTCTAGGGCCTAGGTAGTCATTCTCTATTGAGATCTGAAAATGAATCAGTCCATAATTAATAACACAATTAATTGTTACTATTCTGCCAACAGTAACCAGTTTCAGGGTGCATAAGACAGAAAAACAAAAAGGAGAGAAAACTACCAGAAAATCACCATGACTTCTATTCCAGCATTTTCTCAAATTCTCTTTTGGTCTGTAAGTTCCTCATTTGGACTCAAAGTTATGGAGACAGTGTGGTCTAACAGAAAAACCTCTCATCTCACAAACAGATCACATCACCAATCTACAGTTTCTTTTCTAGTAATCACTTTCTCAAAAAAAAAAAAAAAAAATTCAGCTATTCTTCCTAAAACCCCCCTGTATTCTCTTTGAGAAGAATCCAAGCCTCATGGTAAAATTGGCCAAGATAATTTTTTTCCTCCTGACAGTGAAATTCGCTTTTGAAGACTTTCATGTTTTGCAAGGTTTACTTCAGATAATGCTTTGAAACTGAGAAAATTATGACAGCTTTCGCAAAAATAGTTGTCGGAAAGCAGACAAAAAGAGGAAGAAACAGTAGAAGCCATTAACTTCAACACATCATGTAAACATCTATTTCCATCAGCTACTGCTTCAGAGTAACAGAACATAAAAGAACACATTTCTAAACCATATGGATATGTTTCTGAAGGAAAACAAATTAGTTCTTCAGAGGAAACAAACTGAAAGGAGGTCCCTAATCTAGCATGTGAGCAAGTAAGAATGAATCAAAGAGGCAAGACTCTTCCACTAGAAACATTCTTCTCTGGAAAAGTTCACAGATTGTTGTTGAGTTTTGAAAGGAGTAAAGTTAAGTTTGTTGTGAGAAGATATGAGAAACAGGCCTGCAACTATAGGATTTTTATACATTTTATATAGTATACATCTCCTAAATAAAGAAATAGTTCTCAAGGATCTTTAATATTTCCCAGGTTCTTTCTGGACAGCTGGGACAAGAATGGACCAGACTGACAGAAATAGACTTAGGCCGGGTCACATTATAGCTTAGGCAGTGATCTGTCACGTCTCTCCAGCTCCCTTCGTTATCCTTCTCCTAGACAGACTTGTAATAGGCAGGAGAAAAATATGAGATGTAACAACACTACGTCAATTAATTATAAGAACAAAAAGAAGTAAGTTGAGGGAGCACTACAGATGGCAGTGGCAATATACAAAAAAGGAAACAGCTTCATATATAAAGGAGTGCTTCGGCTTACTCAGCTACCTTCCTTCAACACATTCCAGGAAGCCAAACAACCAATTGCAACCACAGCCTGCCAGATATACTAGCAATAATGCATGCATTTGAGCTTCATCATCTGTTCAGGGACTTCTCAGAGGTAGTCTTACAGGTTTTATTTTAACTCTGCTCCCAGCTGCTAACACAAACCCAGCACTATTTCCCGAAGTATGTTAAAATTCCATATGTAAAGCCCTAAATATACTAAGTGAAAACACTCAGCTTTAAAAAGGGCTTTACAGTTTTACTGGTTTTATTGTAACAAAACCTGACACGGATTTTAATGTTAATATATGTAAACTAACTTATGTTGGATGGTCTTGATTCCTTGAAGTATCTGGAGCCTGGACCTAGCAATACAAACTACAGGGGTTTTGATCATCTTAACCAAGATACAGCAGAATAACATATACAATTCAATAAAGACAAAGACTGTAAAGAAAGTAACAAACTAAAAAGCAAATGATGCTACAACATACAGAAAGAAGACTGAACAATAATGGCATTGTACAGCAAAGTGCAGTGCTGAATGTTTTTTCCAGAACTATGGAGAATGCTGAAAAATTAAGCGGTATTCAGAAGAGAAAAAGCATCAGAGATTAAGGCTATGACAAGAGTAAGAGGAACTACTGGGATTATTCAACTGTTTTTTTTCCCCAGACACATAAATGTTCATATTAAGAAGCATTAAAACCACCAAGTATTTTTAATGGCAATTGACAGAATTAAGCCTAAATTGTGCATCCTGAGTTATGACTTCCTCATTTATCCACACGTATATCATAAAAACTTTATTTACATATCAGATTCATTGACTGAGCTCCAGGCTAAAAAAACCCAAAGTCAACCTTGAAAACAAAAGCATAATTTAAAAAAAATGTATTTTTTAAGAAGACATTCTACTAGTTATTTGAAAACTTTGTTTAATCAAGTGAGTTTCAGTGTTAAAGTAAGCGGGCTTGAGTGTTTCCAGATGTTCTAGATTCCATTTGTGGATGAAAAGGATTGGATGAATTTTTAAATCTTCAGTTAAAAAAGCTTAATATATACAATAGACACAATGTTAAACACATCCATCAAGAATTCACCCAATATATTTGACAATTTTTGTATACAGATACACTGAAAAAAGGAAAATAATGACACAAGTATTAGACAAGAAGAAATCAGATTAAACACATATAAATAACCACGCATAGGGATACTGAAAATAACTAACAACTGCAAATAAAGCCCTACAAGATCCAGTATAAAGTCAGCCGGTATCACGAAAGCTTACAAAGACTGTTTTTTCAGAGTACTACTGAAAAAAAGGTATTAGATTTCAATCTACTTACAGACTTAGGTAAACATGCACTTGAAAAATTTACACTCTCATGATCAAGTTTTCCTGTCTTTGAAGCCCCTTTCCTTGCCCTCCACAGCCTGCATAACCTTACCTCAAAGTCTCTTCCTTCTTTCTCCTTCCCTAGGTCCAACATCGTAAAAGAAAAAAATCATACATCTCCAGTTTTCACCCTCCTTTACTCCTTGCAGGGACAGACAATTTTGTATTTTCTGCATGTTTAACACCCTTTCAGAGTTCCATCAGGATGTCTTTTTGAATGGACACTGATTCTGCATCTTTCCACACCGTTTCCCCCCCATACCCTAATCATAGGTCAGATCCAAGGCTGTTCTGGCCCTTCCTTCCAACTGTAATTACTACTAGCACTTGGAGGAAAAGAAAAAAAAAAGAAAAAAAGAAGCCACAAGGCATGGACACATTGATAATTCCCAACTTCTGTTACTAAACAGCTTAGAGGCTTCGAGGATATCTAAGGAACTTGGAAGTGCACAAGTCTGTGGGACCTGATGAGACGCATCCAAGGGTCCCAAGGGAACAGGCAGATGAAGTGGCCAAGCCACTCTCCATCATATCTGAGAAATCGTGGCAGTCCAGTGAAGTTCCCACTGACAGGAAAAGGGGAAATATAATGCTCATTTTAAAAAAGGGAAAAAAGGAAGACCTGAGGAACTGCAGGCCGGTCAGTCTCACCTCTGTGCCTGGCAAGATCATGGAGCAGATCCTCCTGGAAACTATGCTCAGGAACATGGAAAATAAGGAGGTCACTAGGGACAGCCAGCATGGCTTCACTAAGGGCAAACTGTGCCTGACAAATTTGATGGCTTTCTGCAATGGGGTTACAACATCGGTGGACGAGGGAAAAAAGCGACAGACATTATCTACCTGGACTTGTGCAAGGCATCTGACATTGTCCCGCATCACATCCTCATCTCTAAATTGGAGAGACATGGATTTGATGGATGGACCACTCAGTGGATAGGGAACTGGCTGGATGGTCCCACCCAAAGAGCTGTCATCAATGGCTCAATGACCAAGTGGAGAACAGTGATGAACAGCATTCCTCAGGGGTCAGTACTGGGACCAGCACTGTTTAACATCTTTGTCGGCAATACGGACAGTGGGATCTAGTGCACCCTCAGCAAGTTTGCTGACGACACCAAGCTGTGTGGTCTGGTTGACATGCTGGAAGGAAGGGATGCCATCCAGAGGGACTTTGACAGGCTTGAGAGGTGGGCCTGTGCGAACCGCATGAAGTTCAACAAGGCTAAGTGAAAGGTCCTGCACATGGGTTGGGGCAATCCCAAGCACAACTACAGGCTGGGCAGAGAACAGATTGAAAGCAGCCCTGAGGAGAAGGACTTGGGGATGTTGATTGATGAAGATCTCAACATGAGCTGGCAGTGTGCTCTAGCAGCACAGAAAGCCAACCGTATCCTGGGCTGCATCAAAAGAAGCATGATCAGCAGGTCAAGGGAGGTGATTTGGCCCTTCTACTCTGCTCTTGTGAGACCCCACCTGGAGTACTGCATCTAGCTCTGGGGGCCCCAGTACAAGAAAGACATGGACCTGGTGGAGCAAGTCCAGAGGACAGACACAAAGTTGATCAGAAGGCTGGAGCATCTCTCCTCTGAGGACAGGCTGAGAGAGTTGGGGTTGTTCAGCCTGGAGAAAAGGTGGCTCCAGGGAGACCTAATTGCAGCCTTCCTGTACCTGAAGGGGGTCTACAGAAAAGATGGTGAGGGACTGTTTATCAGGGAGTGTAGTGACAGCACAAGGGGTAATGGGTTTAAACTAAAAGAGGGCAGATTTAGATCAGATGTTAGAAATAAATTCTTCCCTGTGAAGGTGAGACATTGGAACAGGTTGCCCAGAGTTGTGGATGCCCCCTCCCTGGAAACATTCAAGTCCAGGTTGGATGGGGCTTTGGGCAACCTCGTCTAGTGGAGGGTGTCCCTGCTTATGGCAGGGGGGTTGGAACTAGGTGGTGTTTGAGGTCCCTTCCAACCCAAACCATTCTATGATTCTATAATTCTATTCTATGATTCCTGAACTGATGGCTAATCTGAATCATTGTTAAAGAGCCACTGATGGGTCTGTCTCCTTCTGGAACACATATCTACTCAGTGTCCACAGTTAAACTGTGGAAATTACTGCCACAGAGCACATGAGATGTGTTTAATAAGAGTTTAATTCTTTTTCTTTCATTGGCAGGCTGTTTTAAAGCACCACGAGTTCACTGAGGTGCACCTATTTCTTTTATTGTAAGAAGATCTGTAACAAATCATTCAGTATTTTCTTCCCCTTACAATTCATATCTCTTTCTTATCTTACATGAATCCCATGCTTTCCAAAGTAAAGCCGTCTGATTCATTTACTCTGTCCTTGCACCGATGCTGTTTGCAGGGAAATACCTTTACTATCCTCACTGCCACTCAATAACTATTCTGATCCCACAGTATGTTTTTGAGAGGAAGAAACTAAAACTGTAGCATTCAAGATGCAAGTATACCATGGATATATACAAGGGTGTGATGTTGTTTCTATTTTGTTTTGGTTTGGCTTTCTTCCCTTAATAATTCAAAACCTTTCTTGCCTTTTTCAAAATGCTGAATGGCAAGCTATTTTCAGAGAACTCATCAAGATAATTCTCATACCTTTTTCTTAAGAGTAGTAGTCAATTAAATGCATACAAATGTGCACATATACTGTTGGAGGTTGTCATCACTTTTCTACACATGCATTACTTTTTATTTATTGACAGTTTCACCTACTGTTCTATTATTCAGCCTTTTGCAAGGGAACTTTTTTAAAAAAAGAAAACAAACCACAAACCAAAGCCTTTTCACATTCAAACATAATCAGATTTTTCCACAAGTCTTATTAAACTGTTTTACAGGTGAACATCCAGAGCACTTTTATACTCTATTCACCTTGCAGACCGGCAGATTTAAGTGATCAGATACATTCCACAGTTTTGTAATCAGCAACCTCATACCAAAACTTCAGTTTCCTCAGATTCAGACTCCCAGTCTGCCTTTCATCAGATCGCCTGTTTAGCGCATTATTTTTTCAGAAAGCCCATAAACCCCTGATTTTAAGTCAGCAAAATGTTTTGCTATGAGTTCATATAATAAATCTAGACCATTTATAGTTCAGAATGTAAACAGAGACTGGCATATAACCCTTCTGAAACAGACTCTGAGATTATAAAGACTACCACAGCATAATTCAGCATATTATACCAGTTTCTCAAACAAGAAAGCAATATGCTCAGCAAAGTTTATCACCTTCATTTGCAAATCCAACCATTTTGCATAAGCATGGAATACCATTTCTTCCCTATGGTACAGGTTTTTCAAAAAACAAATTTATTTAATTATGGTTTCTGATGGTGTGAGGACACATCTTCAACTACAGATATACTAAAAGCGACTTTAGAATTCTTTGAAGTGTTTCAATCTCTCTGCTGAGTACTACCTTAGCTTTTTTTTTTACCAGACATTTTTCATCACCTTCTTGTCAGCAAGTCACTAGTCTGTTAACTACTGGAGGGTGTGTTTCATAAACTGAGAGGAATGAAATTGAGCTGATTGCCATGCAAGTAATTTTAAGTTTTAATCAGTACTGCTTTAGCATCCTTCAGTGTGCCTTGTGTAGCTTTGTATTCAAGTTTGTCAATGCAAGACTGCCATGCACTCAAAAATATGAGGCTTAAAAAAAAATAAAAATGCACAGTTCAAAAACCAGCTCACTAAGACATCAATTATTCAAGAGCCAATGATAAAAATACGGATTTAGTAATAAGGAACTCATGCGCTTGATGTGTGGGAGCAACATTACAAGGTAAATTAGTGCTAGATAAAATACTCTATAAATATTGTTTGCCCTGTGGTTTTAAGTTCATACTTGTCTTTCAGATTTTTGAAAAAATACACAGATATGCCAAAACATATAATACAGCATTTGAATATCAAGCTTCACTTGCCTGATGCCTATGTTACATGCAAGAGTCTGAAATCAGAAGAAATGGACCAGTAATCCAAACAGTGAAATTAACATGCTAAAACTCACTGGTTCAATGTCTTTACATATCATTATATCTAAACCAGCAACAGTCCAGAAATAATGAACTTTAAAAAAGCCTATACAAATTCAGCACAGGTTTTATATGCATAAAAATTACAATACTGTCTTCAGTTCCTTTACAATACCTTCTCCAGCATTCTGTGAACATATTTATAGTCCTGACTGGTTGGTTGGTTTATCAATACAACTTTTCACATTTACCTTACAAAATATTGTGGTACTAGACATACAGAATATTTCTAGTGAACATATCTTACATTTTAATCTTGAAATGAGTATAGACTTGCTTCTTTGATGAGCATTTCTCAATTTAATAATACTATTCATTATGAATTGGCTTTTATTTGTGTCCCCTTGGGGCAAGCCAGATTATTTCCATATCATATATATAAAGAAATGTAAGTCCCAAACACTGCTGTGCTTGCAGTGTCCAATTTTTTCAAGGATGCATGGTATCTGGTAAACATTTTGCCATGCTTAGAGGGAGGTCCCCACAGATTTGAGCTGCACCTACAAATATTAAGCATATCTACGAACAAAACCAGTTTTCTGAAGCTGGGAGCCCAAAAAATGAGAAACATATCACTACTGAACACACTGTTCTAGGGTCAGATGACTAGTCCACAATTAAATAGAAATTTTGGCAGAAGTCAATTTTCCAGAGACACATTTCATTTGATAATAAGCCATCCTTTTCTCCTTCCATAATCTTCTACCTTTTTCATTATGTCTTCCAAATTCAGTAATATTTAAATGCTTCACAATGCAGCTTTGATTTTTCATCCATATTAAATATATTTCATCCTTCATCCATTTCATCCTTTCATCCATATTTCATCCTTCACACTAAATGAGGCAAACTACACCTGAAAAACTAGCATACAATCAGGTTAAAATATGAAAAACAAAAGAGAAAAAAACCCCACTTCTATCATGGACAACACCAATCTGCATTTTAAAGCTTCTAAATGTTTTAACTTTGTTACGAACTTTTATTCTGGGTTTTTTTGCCGATTGTTTGTGTTCCCTCCCCCCCCCCCCCCCCCCCCCACCCAAAAAAAAAAAACAAATCCACC
>VXBL01007581.1:45333-66865 GCA_013400195.1 Aramus guarauna | reverse complement strand
AGCTGTCCTACTCTAATAAGCCTCTGCTGAGTGGACAGAATTTTGTGCTTGTTTCTCCCTTGCCTCTTGTAGGCTTGTCTCTTGCTAAAAGTTTCACAGTAACAGCAGAACTTTAACACCCATGATACACCCTCCTATTTTTATGTCTTGTTCCAAAAGAAGACAAGGCTCTTCTCAAAGATTACAGGCAAAGCAATTCACTTCCTCCTGAACTAACTGTGAAACTTGACAAAATGGAACTGATTAAAATACTTGTCAGACCCCCCCAAATTCTTAAAAAACAAACTAAACCAACTTCCCCACAAATCAAAGACAGACACCTAATAGAGAAAAACTCTAAAAATGTTAAATAAAGTAATTACAGAAGGCATAGGCAATCTTGACTAAATACTGATATTTGTATTCAAGCTTAATTATCCTTGTAACTTATTTTTTCATTTTAGTAATACATTCTGCAGGGTTTTCCTTCCTTACCCTGCCCTACATCCAAACTTTATCCCTTGTAATTCTTTATATGTTCACAGCTCCCATTTCACTGAGATAGTAAGCGTCAGAAATACTTCTGATATGCATGAAAATGGAGCTAACCTCAGCAATAACAGTTTATAGAAACCTAAGAATCTTTGTTCCATTATTAAGACTGCCAGAAAGACATATGCAGCAAGTTAACACAAACCATTTCATGCACAAGTTCTATTTATAAAGCAATTCTTCTACCCTAGCTACCCCATGTAATATATATTTTGTCATCATAGATACAAGTACTGTTTTCTCTCAAACAATGAAATGAAAAACAAGAGATGGCATCTTTCTCTACCACATAATACAGATGACCAAGTTTTATAACTCAAAAATTGCCAAGTTAGGAAGAGAACTTAATGTACATTAGATGCAGCTATGTACAACTAAAACAATCAACCACAGAACATGCCTCTGAAGTTTACCAAGGTTGCTGTTTCAGGAAAAATAGAAAATGAGGTATTTTAAAACTGGAATTCAAGAACTCATTGAGATTAAAAAAAAAAATAAAAAATCAAAACACAACTCTTAATTCATATTCCCCACTAAAATTATATTTGTCTTTTCTTGTTTGACAAAAGAACAAAAAAAACCCCATCTTTTCCTCTGCTACAAATTCAAATAAAATGGGAACTATTTCATCATGCTTTGCAGAAGGGTTTTTATTAAATATAGTGTTCATCATCTTAAACTGTATAATACATCTGGAAAAAATATTCATCCCAGTTCTCTATGCAGCAATGTTTATTGTTCAGGAGAAAAAAAAGCACTTTTAGTGCAAATATCATCACATTACCTCACTAAGTTACTTTCAGATTGCTGAACTTTCTGAAAAATTACTATGGACACAGCAATAGCTCAAAATTCAAGTACTTTTGGAATCATAAATCCCCTTGCCCACTTCCCTAATTCTATGCTCAAAACCAGAGAAAAACACTGTATTTTTAAATTGAAACCAGTAAAAATGATGTTGGCTAACTGAACAAGGTGCCAAGCTGAGATAAATTGACATTTGCAATACAGATTAAATGAAACAAACCCATTTTAGCTTCTATGTTACAACACATACATTAAAATAATCAGAAGGCTACAGTTTTAATAATCTGCATAGGAAGTAATAATTTTACCAAAAGTACTTCTGAGATGCAATAAAGATGACATTTGCTATTTTTGGTTAAGTATGTAAAATTATAATTATTTTTAAATTAAAAAAAAAACATATGCATTATAAAACAGCTTTACCAAAATGTAGTATCCTTCACCTGGCTAGAGCTTTTCAGCTCTTAGGAAAATGTACTGTTAAAGTGCTACAACAAATGATATACTTATAAAACACTTCCATGTTTAAGTTTGTACATTAGATGAGAAGCTACTGACTTCTCATGGTTTATCAGATTATTTCAGAAAACTAAAATGAATAGTAACTTCCTGTATAATCTTTTAAAAGAATTAACAGTAGAATAGATACTGTACATATGTCTCTATGTATTGTATTCCTAGCAATCACCTATCAAATTCAGCAATTAATTTGAACAGTCAAACACAGTAAATTAAACAGGTGATGGTTAGCTACATAAGTCAGAGACTTTCTCACTCCTCAAAAGCACTCTTCTGAGTGGAGGAACCAGAAAAATAGGGTCAAGCTCTAGCGGAGAAACCATCACTGCATATACTGTATAACAGAAGTAATAAATAGTAAACAGTAACTAAAAAGCATGATTTCTCCATTAATAAGAAGCACAGTTACCTTTACCATACCTTTATCTGCTGTCTTCTAAGCATTGCAAGTTCTCTCATATCTCGGAACGGCTGTAGTAAGTACTGGTAGAGCTCTGTGGTAGCTTCTGCAAGACTACTGTAGGCTTCATCTTCCATTTGATACAGTTCAAGCAACTCTACCATGCTTTCTGTGTTCTTATGTTTTTCCAGAAGCTGCAGAAAAAGTGCCAATTTCAGTAAGCATGTTCAAACATTCCTGCTAAAAGTGCTAGTCATTTTAAAAGCATTTTTAATCTATCCTCTTGTGTATCTTTCTTCTCCCACAAAATCATCACTCAGACAAAAAAACAAACAAAAAATCTTAATCCCCACCCACATCTTGAATTTAGCCAGTAAAGTATGAGCATGTCTCTCATAATCTTAACTCAAAATGCGCAGCACTCCTATTGATTTTTGCTTTCAAAAAATCTCTGGAAGGTAATTTATAGAAGCACAAAGACAGCACAAAAAGTAACTTAATACAATAATCTATTACATAGTAATTGGATACGCTACTTGACACATTTCCCACTCTCAGGAAATAGAAAAGGAGGCAAAAGATGAGAAGTCACATTTTGATCTTTCTAGGTTTTTCGGTGTTGGGGGTGGAGGGGGTTGCCTGTCTGTACTTTGGACCCACACAGCCTTGCTGTATCAGTGCAGCTCCAGACACACACAAGAATCAAAACAGTGATCTGCATTTCTGGTAATTCTGCCGTCCAGTTTATTTTAGCCTAGACAGTTTAAGCATGAAATTTCAAATGCATGAAGTTTCCATTACATTTAAGTAAATTATCTAAGTATTATAATTTATGTTTTAATTCATATGAGAAAACACATCATCAAAACCTGTCCATTCCTTCCTTTAGTGCTTATAAAGCTGAAAATTTGTCTGTTCATACAAATTTCTGCAATATATGTTTTTAATTTATACGTTTGTTTTGCATCTATTTTGGGCATTTGCCTGGGCAGGCTTCACATGCTGCTGGAAATCCCCTCTTATGTAATTTTCAGAGTCTCTTGTCCTTTGTATTATGATCTCAAAAACATAAACTCACAGTCCAAGTTTATTTAAACTTAACATAGATTAGGAACACTATGGAATAAACACATTGTATCTTCTATCTGTTTATTCAAGCTGGATGCCAACCCTACATGAGATGTTCTCAGTATACTCAACTGCATCAAACATTGTAACTGGAAGAGAAAACAGAAGGAATTGCAGATTAGAAATTGAAGCTTTGGTGAACAGTCCTCTGGTGTCTGGTTTATTTGTATTCCAGAACAGTCAAGAGAAGTCTTGATTGCCATACTGTCTACTCAATTTGCTCCATTACATTTATATTACTACACTGTGTTTCAGTTACCTGACTGGATAAGAAAAATTTTCTCTTTCTTCATAATGTACAGTTTGCTTCTGAAGATTCCCTGAACCCTACCTGGGCTTCTTTTGAAGCACTAAAGACTGGCCAAGATTATAGAGAGGATGCAGAGTGCAATGCAGAGGCTCGTAGTAGCTTTATTCACACGTTCAGTATTAAAATGATGGCTAGAAGACAGCCAGGAAGAGCCTTACCTCAGCAAGGCTTAGCAGCGAGGAAAGGTCTGGGAGAGATGGTGTAGAACAGATGTGACATTCCTCAGCAGCACAAGGCAATTTGTTGTACTACCTGAACAATTTCACCTAGGAAATTATTTCTAATGCAAGGTCATTTGCTACACCTTCTGTTACAGCAGCGTGTAATATTTTGCGCCACTTGAGTGTTCTCACAAGAGTACTGGGTAGTAGTCTGTGGCTCGCAGCCTGTACAACTGACATGTGATGAACTTTCAGGGCTAAACACACATAATCTAACCTGCAATTATAGGGAAAAAGTCATCCCAGGATGCTCTTGGGTTTGGGTCCTAAGTCTGTATGGATTTCATGCATTATTCCAGCCCATTAGCTGTTTTAACCATCTAGCCTATACAGTCACTTCATTCCTCAGCTCCTCTTGCTTGTTGCTGGTGCCTAAGAACAGAGTTGCCATACTCAAGCCTTCTCCTGCTTCCCCCTGTCGCTATCAGAAAACCCTCTTGCAGTCCCAAAGCTGTAATCATCCCTCTGTCAAGGTACTGAAAAATCAAACCTTTCTTCTCAAGCCATGATTGCAGGAAGGGTCTCTATTATTAACATTACAGTGTGCTGTAGAGCTGCTGCTAATTCCCTTTTAGTTGCTTAGCCTATTAGGATCTTCTTATTAAAAAAAATTACACATTTGTTTTATCATGAAATTCTACTATTCTACTAGGATACAAATCCTAAAAGGCAACAAATAATGACAAAAATTAGAGAGAACTTATCACCATTTAAAGGAGAATCTTAAGTAATCTCATTCCAGGAACAGAATAATACAACACAGGGCTTTTTCTTCCCTTTACAGACCATTCTTAAGGCCTATTTAATAGTTCTGATACTCTGGAAGAACCTTAATAATTCTATGATTCTGTATATATGGTTTAAAGGAATGCAGAAGGGTCAGACTATTCTCTCTCACTTTTTGGAAATGATGTGACTACCAATAACCAAGCCTTCACCAATAGGCTGTGGTATGAACAGAAGACTGATAGCTTTGATTCTGCTTCTAGACAGAGCCTTGTAAGCCTGATGAAGAGTCCAGGCTGCTTTATCGTCATCAGTCCTAAGGGGCACTGACATAGGAGACGGTGCTAAGCTGACCGCATAGAGGACCCCTCCCACTTTGCTCAATAAAGCAGTCCAATGGAAGCTTTGCTGTTCTGGATCAAGGTCAGATGAAGCATTTTTTTAGCTGACTGCTCTCCAGGAAGTTTTCAGACTATCAGAAAACAATAATGCTGTGTCTAATACAGAATTCACTGAATTAATAATGTCATAAGGCAAACTAGGCACTCTTTAGACTCACAGGTAGTTTAGCTGTGTGTGTCTCAATTTTCACACAGGCATTACCTAGACAACACACTCTATTAGAAACATGAAAATTTGGCTAATGCTTTTTAGTAAGACGAAGGCATTGGTTAAGTTGGCTGAATGCCTAAACCAACCTGGTACCTTCACTATGCAGTTTTCAAGATGTTAGCATAAAATACATGAACAATTTTTGTGGCATGTTTTATGTCCTACTCATTATTAATTCTCAGCAGAGACATTCAGTGTTACTGTTCATTTACTTCAACAGTCTCAGTATAAATTTTTGACTTTCACAATTTTTTAATTATATTATTTAAAGAAGTGGGTGGAGGAGGGTAGAGTAATATCCTGTACAGGTCTGAGTAGCACTATACCCATTGAATACTGCATTTATTTTAAGAATCACGTTTCACAGATGTTACATTGTTCAAAACTAAATGAATCTATATATTTTAAGCAACTATTATTCAGATAGACTCTAACCAGCAGGAAACACATTTTTTTCAATTTAACAGCACATATATTTGAACTGTGTAATAAAAATTATTTGTCTTCAGTATTTTTTAAAAAATTATTTTGTCCATAAAGCTTTAAAAGCATTACAGCAGACAGTGCAATTATGTGTGGGTTGACCTCAGTTGGGAGTGTAATCCAAAGCCTGATTTAATCAGTGAAGAGTCTGAGTCTTACATTTCCTTTGCTATTATTCCCAAACCTTTCCCTGTTATTCCTATTTTATTTTGTGTATTTTATAAAAACATTGCAATATGACATATATCCATTTTTAGCTAAAACAGGCCATAAAGGTATTTTCCAGTCTCTTCCTAAGGTTTTTCATGTTTTTTGAATAATAGTATTTACAGACTACCTTATTTTTCTATGAATTTTAGATTATCAGAAGCCTGATGATACTACTTGCCATTTCCAGGACAAATTCTAAAGATGTTTAACTGAAGCATTGTATTTAATGTCACAGGTAAAACTAAGGATAGTTGTTTTCAGAGACTAGTACAGTACTGCAGATAGTTTTTAGATACTTGATCCTTTCCACTGAACAGGAGTCCTAAGAGTAAAATAACAAATCCTCCTGCTGATACACTTACAATAGTCTGCAATGAGCTCCAGAAAATAAGTTCCAAAGAAGTAAAGCTCCAGAGAACATAAAATTTGGGTGCTAAATTTTAGCAACGGAACTTAGAACACAGTTTCTTAGAATATGCTTTAAATTGTTTCTATTCTCTCTATTTTTAAGCTATCTTTAAACAAACAAAAAAAATTCTTGTTAAAAGCAAACACACTCCCACATGTACTGGTAATGAGCAGGAGTCTCAACTACATGAAATCTGTGCTATAGGTAAACTGCTTTTCTCTCTCTTACACGCACAATCCTGCTGTGGTTAAAAGACCAAGCCTTGCCAGGACATTTAGCTTTCTGTTTGCATAATTGCATTGCCATCAACAATACCTACCTCTGTGGTATAAAAAGACCATTCGCATTGTTGTAGCAGGTGAATGCCCCAGTAATGGACCAAAGCCTGACTCTCCAATACAGATCTAAAATATATTTTACTGTTGGGGCAGAAATCATCCAAGAGAATACAAAAGACAGACACAAAGTTGGGACAGCATAAACAAATACAGTAATACTGCCCACATGAGAACTGCTGGAACGCACTACCTCTGTTTAACCTCCTGAGATTAAAAGAAGATAAAAACGAGTGAGTTCCATATTAAAAGTATTTGGAAAGACACAGTTTATAATTGGTACATAAAGCAATCATCCACCTACGGAGTGGACAAAGAAGTCCAATTTTTTCAACCACGCTTCTGAAGATAGGGAATTGGAAGTGTATGCCAATACATTGCAAAGGTTATTGTCTGAATTTTGGGAGAAATTTCTGAAGGGCTGTTTAAAGAAAATTAACTAAATTAATTACAGATTAATTAAAATAATCAAACCAAACACAGACACAACATACACATAACAAGTTCAAAGTCTGCAGTTATTCTAAGAAACAAACAGCAAACACACATACACACAAAACAAAACCCAAAAGAGATATCTGGAAGTAAAACACAGGGTATTTAAAACACAACAAATAAACAGGAACACTTCCATAAGATGTGTCTTCCAGGCCTCTGAAGAGTTGCTCATACCAAGCAAGCCACATTATTCCTCATTAAAGCCTGTTTAAAACAGTCTTTTACCTGCATGCAGAGAGCCAGTGTACCTCAGTATATGTGTGCAGAGATGTATTTGGTTTGCATGGCCACATTTTGGTAGCAGGGGGGCTACAGGCATGGCTTCTGTGAGAAGCTGCCAGAAGCTTCCCCCATGTCCAACAGAGCCAACACCAGCCAGCTCCAACACGGACCCTCAGCTGGCCAAGGCCGAGCCCATCAGCCACAGTGGTAGTGCCTCTGGGGTAACAGTTAGGACGGGGAAAAAACCTGCTGCAGAACAGCAGCTGGAAGAGAGGAGTGAGAATATGTGAGAGGAACAACTCTGCAGACAGTCAGGTCAGTGAAGAAGGAGGGGCAGGAGGTGCTCAAGGTGCTGGAGCAGAGATTCTCCTGCAGCTCTCCATGGAGGACCCCACATCAGAGCAGGTAGCTGCCCAAAGGAGGCTGTGACCCCATGGACTGCACTGGAGCAGGCTCCTGGCAGGACCTGTGGACCCATGGAGAGAAGATCCCATGCTACAGCAGGTTTGCTGGCAGGACTTGTGACCCCGTGGGGGACCCTCACTGGAGCAGCTGATGAAGAACTGCAGCCTGTGGGAAGGACTGACATTGAAGAAGTTCGTGTAGGTCCATCTCCCATGGGTGGGACCCCACACTGGAGCAGGGGACGAGAGTGAGGAGGAAGGAGCAGCAGAGACAATGTGTTACGGATTGACTGCAACCCCCATTCTCTGTCCCCCTGCACTGTTCAAGGAAGAAGAGATAGAGAAAATCAGGAGTACAGGTAAGCCTCGAAAGAGGGGAGGGGTGGAGGGAAGGCGTTTTTTAGATTTGGGTTTATTTCTCATTATCCTACTCTTGCTTCATTGGCAATAGATTGGAATTTCCTCAATTCAAGTCTGTTTTGTCAGTGATGGTAAATGCTGAGTGTTCTCCCCGTCCTCATCTCAACCCCTGAGCCTTTCATTGTATTTTCTCTCCCCTGTCCAGCTGAGGAGGAGAGTGATAGAGCAGCTCAGCAAGCACATGGCAGCCAAGGCCAACCCACTGCAAGAGAGCACACCAGAAGGTGAAGACCAGCACACAGCAGATTGCCTGGCCTCTTTTCACACATATCAGTTATCTTCATTTATACCTTGGTTAACAGCTCTTAGGATAGCATCAAATACTTTTCTGCCTATCAAAACACATCTATTTCGATACACTACCTGTAATACAAGTCTGTAGAAAAGAACTGAACTGGGTAAGAAAAACTGAAGTAGTATTTTAACATAGCAAAGTGAGCCAAAACATTATTTCCATGTATGCATCATTACTGAACAATGCAACTTCTCTCCTCCCACCCAAAACTCTAAATAGAAATCTCAGCAGAACTGTATGTATATATTTATATATAAAACTTGTTGGAATATCGTAAGGCTCAGGCTTAAAGCTGCCAATTCTGACAACAACGTATGGCACATGAGATCTCTTCTGAAAGCTCGAGAGAGATGTCATCAATTAAAAACTATGCATCTCCTTTTCTGTAAACAAGACAAACATACGTGTAACATCATGGTAAAGTTGTTTTTATTTTAAGATGGTACATGTCTGATGTCCTTACCTTACTGTGTGATGTGGCTGGGCCACTCCTGAGTTACACTACAATGCCAAATGGGTGCCTATAAAGACCAGGTTGTTTGACTTTAGTATATTAGAACAGCACAACCACAAATAAGCTACAGAAATCATAGCAAACAACAGCTAATTGCATAGGAGTACTCATTGTACAGGAGCGGTAGGCTTTTTTTCTGCTGTTAGCAACACAGAAATAAGTATTTACATTGTAATGTAATTTCATAAACACAATAGATCTGTTTACTGTATTTCAAAGTTATTATGGCACTCTGGGACTCTCTCCCTCTGGAAAGGGGCAAAATAACTAAAAGATAAAGTCACTAATGAATCACTGATCAGTTGGAACATAGTAACTCTGAATAAAAAGACTT
This sequence comes from Aramus guarauna, assembly GCA_013400195.1. Lineage (NCBI taxonomy): Eukaryota > Metazoa > Chordata > Aves > Gruiformes > Aramidae > Aramus > Aramus guarauna. The sequence continues at coordinate 57,487 of VXBL01007581.1, read as the reverse complement.
CTAGGCAACACCTCACCCTGAAGGCTTGGCAAAGAGCATATTTTATATGTCCTCATGGGTTCTAAGTAATTTTTTTCTGCAGGAGACTCATTGGGGGGAAAAAAAAAGAAAAAAGAAAAAACCTAAAGCCAGAAGACTGAGAACATACATTACATAAGTGTTCATGCTGTGCCACAAAATGCATTAACTTTTGGTCCACAGACCCTCTTCTCCTGTGCTTCTGAACAATGCTGTTAGTTAAGAAAACATATTCACATATTTGCATACAATAAATACATTTACTTAGCAGATACTACAATGATACTTTTAAAATCCTTCTCTGTGTAAGGTTTTCAATGTCAGCACATAGGCCGAGGCAAATACCCACTCTGCTAAAGAGCAAATGCTCTTTTAGGAAAACAAAGGTGAAAATTTGATGGGAAGAAAAAAATTTAAGAAGTATAATCAATTTCATTCTGAAATCGGCTCATGGGAATCATATCAGCAGCAATGAATTGGTACTCGTACCAGTATTACAATGTATTTGACATGGTCACAGATATTCACAAATGTGTGATGAACCCAGTGTTAAGACAGTAAATCTAATTCAAATTGGGTAAAGCATTGTGACAATACTAGATGGAAAGCACTGGTATGGGTGAATTTACTTTTTAGATCTGAGCTGAGTTAATGGCTTGCTCCTATCAAAAGGAGATCCTACCTCCCATCCCCTCTTCTGTCTCTTATTCCAATTCCACTCCAGTTCCTTGTTCCTTCTGCTCTCAGGTGTCCTCTTCCTCCACTGCACTGGCTTTGGTATTTCAGACCCTTCCACAAACTAACTGAGCATCCAGCAGTTTCTCTTGGATTAATTTACCAAGTTGAATCAGCACACCACAAGGACAGAGAAGCACAACAGGAAGGAACACAAAAGCTGAAGGGGGAAGGACAAAAGCAATAGGATCCCCCACTTTCAGCACTAGCAAGCTGATGATCCAGTTCTTCAGCTCCCTCCAACAAGGAGGTGCATGAACCACCTTTAAACCCCGGATGACAGCTAACAGTTAACTCAAACGGCCCTCCGCGTGATTTCTGGAGGTTGGCACAGTTCAACGATGTTTCAACCTCTACAGCACTTTATAAAATGGTGAAATCATGGAAAGGCAGGCCTAAGAGGGAAACACCATTATGCATGACTAAATGCAATTTTTAAAGTTTCTCAGGTAAAATAATGGAAGTTTTTATTTAAAAGTTCAATACATCATCCAAAAAAGCCGAATAGAAACCACACATTTACAGCTCATTAACAGTAACAAAAGGCTAAATATCAAGAAACTCCTGAAACCCTGTATCATGCGCACTATTTTTCCTCTTATTCTAACAGCCAATATCATGTAAATAACAACCTATTAAATCACTTTCATAAGAGCACGTTCCAGACAAAAGCAATTTATATTAGTATCAAGCAAACACAGACTTGTATTATGTGGTGTTACCCACTTGGGTTGGTTTTGTTCCTGTTTTCATGGAGAAGTGAAGGGGAAAGGATACACAATTTAAATATTACAGATAAATAAAATCCATGTGTGATAAAGCAGCATGATGAAACACAGCTGAAACAATACCTACCATTTACCTATGAATTCAACTCTTTCAGAACAGCTCCAATATGCAAGTAGTTGGGGATTTTTTTTAAACTCCTCTTACATCTCGATTTTTTTCTGAATTGTACTATTCTGAAGTGACAAAATGGTACAATTTAAAAGTCTGACATCTTATGATTATAAACAAATGCCACATTACTGAAGGATGAAGAATTTGGGCTCTGAAGACACCGTGCTATTTGTAGAAAAATGGTAAATTCTCAGAAACTTCTAAAACTGATCTACAGATTTTCTCCCTCAAAAGCTTCACAACTGAATTGATACATTTGTTTCTTTTCATTTTTAAAAACCTTCTTAAAACAGATATAAACCACACAGTGTTATTTAAAGTTTGGGTTGTTGTTTTGTTTTGTTTTAAAAAAAGCTCTAATGGAAGTTAGCTCTATTTTAAGCTTGTGGTTCAACTAGAAAACCCAGAGAGGATCCTTCTAACATAATAATCTATGATCCTAAGCTATTGAAAAGTCTTTTACAATAACTTCTCTCTAAAGTAGCTCAAAACAAGTCATGATGCAATGCTATTAAGTGAAAAGCTGTGCTACTACTAATTTTAGATGACCCACATAAATTGTCTGCAAGTCATCACTAACAAATGCTAATTGATTATTTAAACAACATTTTTCAAAGGAAAAGAACCGCATCCAGTTCCCTCACACCAATATCATAGCATTTTTTCCAAAAGAAGGTTATATAAACATTTGTCTACAAATGCATTTTGGAAAGTACTGTAACAGTAGCATAAAACAAACAAAAATTTGCATTACCATTTAAGAAAGCAGAGGTACTCAACTTACTCTTAGAAAAAATAAAAAAGGTTGCTTTTCTAACACCTTTCCAGGAGCAACTTGTTGACAAAAAAAATCCACTATGTATTCAAATTGTTCTGAATGTGCAATTTCTATCTGCCCCACATGTAACAAAAAAACCAAAATCAACCAAACAAAAAAAATCCATACATTTGATAACTTCTATTACATAAATACCACAAGCAGAAAAGAACAGAAAGGAAATCCAGAGATAAGGTCTTACCGGTAGAAGATTTTTAACTGAAACCAACCTCTGCCAAAATGTTTGCAACTGGTGAGCAGAGTCATAGACATATACGCCACTAGCATTCTATCTACATCTACTCTGAACGGCTCCAGATGACAATTTTCAAAATCCAGCTTGCCAGGGAAGCTCTCTGCACATCAAAACACCTTTTTGCCTATGACCAGAGGAGTTAATCCAAAAGTAAAATCCAAACTGCACAGATGAGCCTCTAATAAGGTTACTAATAATAATGGACACAGTTGACAAGCAACAGCTAGTAAACAAAGAGACATTTGTGGAGACGTTTCCAGTTAACATCTACCGCTGTGTGTTAAAATTCTTCATGAAGTTTTCAGACAAACTAATAATGGTTTGGTTTATATTTCAGGCCCAAATTCTTCAGAATTGGGCAAGTTTCAACAACAAACTAATTAAAACAAAAACACATTTCCCTTATTAATTTACACAGCTTATGACTGGAAGATACTATGAGATCATCCAACCTCTTGCCCAATAAACATGAACTATTTTCTTTGTCTTTATAATCCTGTTTCAAGTTATGCAAGGGCCTCAACAATTAAAGACTAACCTGTATTCTAGCAAACAGCACCACCAGATTTCTGATGAGATCATACTATTACTTCCTGTAAGGACACAATTCTTTTTTCACCATTCTTAAAACATTCTTGCATGTTGCTATTCAACAGCACTGCACTTAAAGCAGGGATTTTCAGTGAACTATTCAAGATCTTTGTTCTGAATGGTTATAGTGATGTTAGTACTATGCAAGATGTATGAGTAATTCTCATAAATTGTTCCAATGTATATTAACTTTTACTCCCTTCCCCAAAACTCTCAATCTTGTAATCTAGATCAGTATACACCTATACGGTTAAACCTATACTTGCTGTTAGCCTTAGAGGCTCCTATCCCAGAGTACTATCACGTTGAATACCAACAGCAGGACAAAGCTTCTGGACACTCCATTTTTAACACAGGAAAATACTTACAACAGCAGAGTATCTTATTTACAAGCTTTTACTACATAGTAAATTAACAATAACTTGTGGCATATTTTAAAAATAAAGTTAATTTATTTTTACTAGGGTTTGTTGGTTTGTTTTCTGTGAAAAAGAAATAAACAATGCAACTATTATGTTGCTGGCAACTCCTGAGTACTCCAGTTGCCCAAAATCACAAAATATGTTTTAACTGCAGGTTCCTCTATAGCGTTCAATTCATGTTCATTTGATTCTCTTGCTTTTGTATGGTACTAAAAAAATACATTGTGGCATTATAGACTCACCCACAGTAGAAGTATAGTATCATCAAATGTTAATAGTTGATTCTTCTCTGGAGGAAATAAAGGAGGAAGATGACTGAGCCTATTTCAAAGATACTCTCAACTGCTAAAGCAACAGGCTCAACATCCCACAATCCCACCTTATTCCATTGCCAACCCCTATGTAGCAGACAGTCTGACAAGCAGCTCAAATATATATACATAACATCTCTGAGTTAGTCAATATGTATCTTAAGAGTATCATGATTCTCCTTCCCTCTCCTCCGATACTACCTTCCTTCTTTCCCTACCACATTCCTTATGGCTAAGTTTTCATCTCTTGAAAGGATAAAAAAAGTTTGGCAGATTTGCAGATGTATCTTTAGTTGGACTCAGTTCCCACTTTGACTAAAGTTCTTGTCAATAATAACAATCTCCTGTTGGACTGCAATGTTTCTACCAATATAAAAAAAGGGATCCTTAAAAGCGCCTCCCCAAAGAGGAAAAATGGTAGGTGCAGCCATTTCTGAAAAAATCTGTTTTTCAGTGCTTTCTTCAGCTCTGTGGTAGCCATATTTACATACATAGAGAACAACAGAAACATCATCGATCATCTGTAAGCAATCTCTTCTCATATTATAGCAAAAAAACATAAAAGATCAAATGATTTGTAAGAATCTGCTTTCACATTCTACACCTGTCTGTGTAATACTATCTCAGCCAGAAATGAAGGGGAGAAAGAAGTGACTGGATTAAGAAAGCCATTTTAAAAGGCATCAAATTGAAGATAGGACATTCAATTGAAGAGAACAAAAATAATGCTGGAAAACCTGATAAAAAATATGCAAGATGACAAAGATAAACATGAAGAAAAGCCAATCCAACACCACCTCTAAAAAAGAAATTAAGTGAGCAGTGAATCCTGAGGAGAATAATGTATTATAGAGTGTTTATTACACAGATGGTACACACCTCTTCAAAATAGTGAGGTATATGAAAATACTGCAACTGCGTATCAACCACAACAACTTTAAACAATAAATAGAGGAAAGTCTACCTCTAGATCCAGGGAAACAAAAACCATTCAAATTTTAAAGGGGAATATCAAAATAATTTCATCAGCAGAATACTCCCCTAACTACAAGACATAACTGGTTCCCCAATCCCAGTTCAGATAGCTAAACAGAGGATATATTGGATTTTATATCTCCCCCCCGCCAGGTACTTGGATAAGGAAATTAACTATGAGACTGGCAAGCTGCTGTCTTTCAGTTTCTAAAAATTAAGTCTAAGCTTACTGACTAAGGGTCATATTGAACAGTATTGCTATAATCTACAGAATATACTCTTATTTTTAATGTAAAACTTAAGTTCTGTCAAGGAAAACCTAATTTTTCAAGCAGATGTCCTTTTTTTGTGGATATAACATACATACATGTTTTGAAGACATACATTATTTTCAGCATTCTGCTGTTTTCACATACAGTAGTACTATTCATCATCTTCAGCTAGCTCGTCAAACTTAACAAGGCATTAATAAAACAATGCATGAAGTCTATCTACATATATTTACCGTAAGTGCAATATAGAAGGTGGAAAAAGAAAAAAAAAAAAAACAACCAACTTTCAAATCCAAATCTAGTATCCTACTGGGACTGAAAAAGACAATACAAAAAGATTGACAAAAATTTTGAAAAAAATCTAATTAACCTATGATCACAAATCTGTAAGTCTCTGAAACAATTTGTTGCTACCCACAAAACAGAAGTAAAAGGAAAAGGCAGTAGAAAAAAATAAACATTCACTCAAGAAGATAAGAAAATGGAAGAAGGAGAAAAGATAAGATTTTTCAATTAAAAGGTAAATTGTTATTTTGCTTAGAAGGTTTTAATACACAGACTAAAGAGAGAAGGAAGTACTATGGTAATATAGTCTAATGTCCTTTAAATACAGGATTCCTAGAAGCCATTTTAAAGCATGTATTTTAAAATGGCATGTAATCATATCTTAGGCTTTCAGCAATTGTGAGTCTACCGTATGATTACGTTGTTGCATAATTATCCTTGCTACTGTAAGTGTCCAAGAACCTCAAGTGATATGGCCCATTCCACCTTACTTCCACATCTTCCAGTACTATCAGATATCATCATCAAGTGTTTAACTGGTAACATGGATTTACACATACAGAACTCATTTCAGAAACTCAATGAACCACTGAAAACAAAATATCCATGTGACTTAGATTTTTATTATTTGCAGAAAAGGGGAATGGGGGAACCACTCCACATTTAATTCTGCTTATCTGAAAATGTATTGCAGTACCTTTGCTATTCGGTTTGATGCTCGCAGAATGAGTCAGGTGTGAACTTCCATCACCTAAAATGCCAAGCCTTTCAAAATATTTATTAACTTAGGACTAGTTTGTAACAAACCAGACATAACTGCTAATGACTCCAGCTGCAAATTAAATAATAAAAAGATGATGGCTGACACAGAAGAAAATACCTGTCATTGGACAGCAACACAAGTACTAACCACAGTACTTCTATCATGTGTTTCCTAAGAACTTGGGAGTCTACTTACCTGTTCTACAGAGCAGGCCCTGCAGCTGCTGACATACTGTATTTTGGTTAGTACTAACTTGTAGTACTGGTACAGTATTTAAATAGCCTATTTACAAAGTATTTAGAAGTGGATCAAAACAGTTTCACTGGAAACAAGTGTTAATATTACAAATAATGAGTATATAAAAAAAAAAAATCGAAGAAAAATAGGCTGCATTTCCAGAATGCTCAGCATTGGTCTTAACTCTGCTCTACTCATATCAATAGGAAAAAAAAAAATCACAGTACATCTTATTTTAATCTCTCTGCTCACAACATTAAATCTGAACCAGTGTTCTCTTCTCTTCCAAGACACCTTCTATATCTTCTAAATCTAGCTATTGCAGTTAACATACAGGATCCAGTTTTCTTTGCTTCTCGCATAGAAAGATATTATGTATGTTTTGATGGAAACACTACGGCTAACATTTATTTTTTTGTATTAATGAAACACCAAGTACTTTTTTGTAGTGTTTCATATTATTTACTTTTCCATTATTTATGAGTGTGATGTTGAAATCTCTCTTTGAATCACACTGTGCCTAGCAGTAGATCATTGAATAGAAGCAGGTCACCTTACCTCTGGAAAACTTGTATTTTTGGTACAGTGCCGCACCTACCCACCATATACACGTTTACTTTAGAACTGAATGTAAGCTTAGTCAAAAGCAAGGAAGTAAAATCCTCCTAGTAACTGAAACAATCCCGACTATTAATTTTCTTCAAAATATTAGAACAGGATCAACAAAACAGAAGAATAACCCATGGATATTATTTGGCTTTTTTGATGTAAACAGAAATCTGTGTCAGCACCCTTGGAAAGCAACATGTGAAAGCAAAATGGGAAATTCCATGATTTATAACCAAGTCATTTACTTATCAATTTCTGTGATTTGACAATCCTATTTCATTAATAAAAATACGTTTGTTGCAAAAAAATAAACAAAAAAATATGTCCCTAACACCAGTCATTTTAAAAAATTGTATACATACTGATTTAAGAAGAAAATGACCATACAGATTTCTGTAAAAAAACCCCTGTATTTTCTTCTCATACAACTTGTTACTGTAACAAAATAGGTAAAATATTTTATGTTAAATTTTCTTAACCTTTCTAGCCCTTTGACGCAAAAGAAAATTAAGTCAACTGACAAAAGTTCCCAGGGCTATTCTGAGGCTTAGTAAAATATTCCACTATATGAGGGAAGGAGATTAAAAATATCAGTAGGTCCTCACTCCCAAGGCAGTCTTAGGATAGTAACAGAAAATAAGACGATCTCAGAATTTTCCCAGAATTTAATTGTCACTAAGAGGTGTTTCTGAACTTTTCTCTTAAAGCAATTCAAAAGAACACACACAGAACAGAGATGCAAAATGGTCTTTAACTGTCTGCACATACCAGAATTCACAGATTTTACAGAGCAACAACAAAACAAAAGCAAGTCTCTGACTAGTTTTATAACTGGCATTGAAGATCCTATAAGCTATCATCTACCAAATTTCAGACTGCCATGGCAAATAAGAGCTATAAGAAATAGAGAGATTCACAGGTACTATTAATTGAAAGATGCTGAAGTAGGCATATAATGTAAAGATAGGCTTCCCAAACTGACAACTCACTACGCAAAAGCAAGTAAAAGGATAAGCATACAATGGAGTATGTTTCTTCGTGTGACTAAGCCACCAAACCCTTTTAATCATAGTTTATACTAACACCACTTTTTATTCAGCAAAACTGTGACTATGTTCAGCCTTTTGCCAACACAGCATTGACAGAGGTATAACACCATCTTTAATATTACTATACTCACAAGAATTTACAAACATGTACACTTAGCCTTAGAAGAAAAACTCCTCCCATGTCATATGGGGAGGAACATAGCAAGAAACTGGCAAGAACATGGTACAGAGGAGAACTTTTTCTGCCTTCTAGATGCAAAGTTTAAGATTTTGGAAATACTGGCCAAGAAGCTGAGATCCCAAATAATGATTCAGTGTCATCCTCTCTGTTGAAATAATAACATCTTTTTATCTGGTCACTAACTGATTCTGTATCATGTCTGCATTTGGAAACTTAGATCTCTAGGTGAGCACCTGAGGAATACTTTAAACAGGCATAAACTTAATGAGCAAGGGCTCTAAACAAGTGTTTATTTGTTTTCAAAAATGAGATAGAACAGTACTTACTCCTTTACATACAAGTTTTTACTTTAACATGAATTAACACAAATTAAATTCCTAAGCTATTCCAGAATAAATAGTTTTATTTGAAAAAATAAAAGATGTGCTATTTCAAAACTGCAATTCACGCAGAAGAAATTAATTCTAGGTCATACAGTTCCTCTACAACTATTCTTCTTCCTCATCTTGGATCTGTTTCTACTTGCAACATTCTTCTGGCTTATTAAAGGTTTATAATTGAGACAAAGATAAAAATGGCTATTACAAAGAGCAACAATTATTAACTGCTGTGAAAATAAACTGGCTTGTGTGTAACTTATGGAAAGCAACAGATGGCCAAGTAGGGGATGCTGAAACAAGGAACATGAGAGTTTTTGTTGCTCACTTTGCTTCTCCACCCCAAGGAATACAACCAACAGAAACTGCAAGCATTTCTCAAGTAATATCTAACTGCACAGAGGAATTTGTCATGGAAAAAGAGATATATGAAATAATGATATACTGCAAAGGCTATTTTAAAATGTTAAGCCAAAGTCTTGGAGTTTTAAACTTGGTTTTTTACACAATTCTACATTAATGAAGGCCCTCCACATTCATTATGCTCCTTGATACCATTTTGCTTGCCAATGCTGCTCAATCCCTTTCCCTTTCCACAGAAAGTTCTTGTAAGAGGTAAAATCATTTAAAATTGCAGGAATCCAACATTCCTGATAACAAGCAGAATCAGCTAACAGGCAGACTTCAAGCACAGATGGAAAGGTAAGTTAAAGTCAGAGATGAAACATTGATTTAGCAGGTTCTCTTGAAAGTACAAAAAACCTTTACTTCAAAAATACTGAGCAGTACCCATCATCCATTGCTTCATTTGCTTAAAATTGCAATGACATACAATACCAGTATTTGCTTAAAACAAAGACAATTCCTGTGGACCAAGTAAACCACTAACAGGTAAGGAAAAGAGAAACCCGAGAGCCAAAAGGGAAAAGAGCAGGTCACTCTATTGGTTTCCTTTCTTAAACATGAACTACTGTTAATTAAAGAAGGATCAATTTACACAACTGACAGTGACACAAGTACAGCTGTACTGACTTTAGGTACACTACTGGATTGGTTATCATGAGAAAGGAGGGTTGTACTGTAGTCAAATATACAAATAGGCTCTGCCACTTTATCTGCACCAAGTTCTGAATGTTAACAGAAAAAGATGTAGTTTAGAGATCTTGATAAATAAAGCTTGCATTGCCTATTAATAACCAATTTCTTTTTTGCTGACAGTACTGGTGCTAAGCAAATACCAGCTGAGATTCTTAAAAAAACCCAAATACTTCTTGCACAATAATTCTGAATTAGTTTTTTCCTCAAAAACACAACTCACTTTGAGTCAGGTACCCAGTTCCAAACTCCACACGTTCAACAGGAACTTCTCTTGTCCTGCTCAGCTCCTTATAAAAACTGCTGAGCTGAAGACTAAGTGAATCTAAGCATACACTCCCAAGCATTCATGCAAAGACAGAAAAGCAGAAGACAGTGTGCTTTCATATATTCTGGACTGAAATTATTGCAGAAGACTAACAGATTAATTCCCAGTTGCATACCAAAATTAACGAGGATGAATTCAGCCCTTTAAATAGCCATGGAAAAAAAGAAAAATCACGATGACATATCCTAACACAACAATTTGGAAATAAACTTGTACCTGACAATGCTACATTTGGATGCTGTTATCATAATTTCATCATTTATAAAACAATTTTATCACACTCTGTTAACTCCAGTCACAAAGAAAAGCTCAGCCCAAATCCTACAAAGATTCAGAACTATGCTACCAAACCAGACAGCAAGTAGATATGCTCATACTCCATCAAGGAACAAATATTCACCACCACCACATTTTTGAACACGCAACATTGGTAGGATATATGTGGGCAGCTGAAGCAGCCAAACTTGGCCTATATCCATACAATAGAATTTAGATGGTGTTTGCAAAAATAAAAAATTCTGTAACGTGATTCAAACACATACTCACACCTAGATAGATCCTGATACATTCTAGATCAAAGCCACCAAAACATAAAAACAAGTGTAAAGTTCTCCTTTCTCACTGGAAAAATCTGGGTCCTCACATACCTCGGTCCACAAAGATGTGACAAAACTCTCACACACTGATGCCAGAAGTTAGTAGAACCCCCTCAACTACTTTTGTCTAAATAGTATGGTATGAGAGAGAGAGATGGAGGGTCCTGAAACATCGAAGTCTTGTCAGACACTAGCAACAGCTATGCAGTAAAGACTCGCTAGGACCAGACAGTCTGCTTTTTAAAACCGCAACTCTAAGAACTTACGAGCTGAACAAAAGTTGCAGTTACTCCAATTCCACTGGAAAACATCATCTCACTTGAAATACCAGATTCAGCACCCAGAGACTGTAGGAACCTAAAATCTTTTGGCCTCAAGTGCCTAAAATGTACTCTGAAAATAAACACCACATGTTGCTACTCCCATTAAACACAAAAATTCAGACTCCAACACATCCTGGTGCAAAGCAAAAATCTGGACGTGAGACCTTGCCAAATCCATCAGATCTTTGTCCACAAACACCTAGGTTCAACTGCACAGAAAAAAGTACTGAGCCACACTCAGATGACTAGGGAAATCTGCACTTTCTTAAATCCTGGCCCTAGAGACCCTGGAAAGGTTAAGCTTCATTTTCTTACTTAGATTTCCAATACTTTTTTTTTTTTTTTTTTTTTTAGACTAGACAGTTTTCCTGTACTTTTTTTTGGTCATATGGTTCAATTGATCCCGCAAAGGCGGAGGGGAGCAGCTGGTGAGAACTAAGGATGTCACAGTAAGGAACAGGTAACGCTATGACGGAGATATCTGGACCATGCAGTAGCCTCACCTCCTGGATTCGCCTGCGGGCCCGCTGCAGCACCTCCTCATACCCCTTCTGTCGCAGCTCACTCAGGCTCTCATAATACTCTTCAGGGTCGTCAGTCTCAGTGAAGAGCACCTGGGAAAGGATCTTCCAGCCGCAGGTATCCAAGCTGTGGACCAAGTAAACTTGCAGCTTGTAGCAGAGCGTGTCCATCTCCTGCTCGGATAGCTCCGGGGCTCCAAACAGCACCGTCCACATGCCCGAGGGCTCCTCAGGGAAGGCAGGCAGGTAGGGCTCCAGCTCCGAGTTCACTGAGCACAGCTGCTGGTGCACAGCCCGCAGGTCTTGGAAGGAGAAAAGACCGGCCCAGCTGCACTCCTCGCCCGCGGGCTCCGCGTCGGGAGCGGCCGGCTCGGCTGCCTGTAGCGGCGAGGACGGCAGAGACAGCGCAGCCGCCGCCGCCGCCGCCTCCTCCTTCCCCAGCTCCAGCACTTCGATCTCTTCGGCGGCACCTGCCATCTCCGGGCCGGGCTGC
>VXBL01007581.1:13735-44881 GCA_013400195.1 Aramus guarauna | reverse complement strand
GCCGTGCTTTCCCCGGCTGAGGGAGGTGGGCGGAGCTTCACGCCCCGCCCTTCCCCGTCTCCGCCGGCCACGCTCGCGGTCTCCCTCTTGCCCACCCTCCTCGCGCTCCTGTGGTGGGCGGGGGAGGGTGATGTCACGCCCCTTCCCTCGGAGGTACAACGCGGGCGTTCGGGCGCCGCGCGCTGCATGCTGGGAAGGGCGCGTGCCGGACCGTGGCCCATACGGGACGGGACGTGCTGGGGCGGGGCCGGGCGGTTGCGCGGAGGGGGAGCGGAGCGGAGCGGAGCGCGGCCGTGCCGTGCCGTGCCGTGCCGTGCCGTGCCGTCAGGGTGGAATCTGTAATCGGTGCCGTGTCTGCACCGTGGCTCCCGGGGGCGGGCTGGGGGGCATGGGCCTCAGCTCTGGGCAGCTGCTGAGGCAGCGCTGGCCTGGCCGTTAGCTCCCTGTCAGCCCGGTGGCGCACGGCGGGCTCAGCGGTCCTGCGCTGCAGCTCCTCCGGCCGCGCTCCGCTAGTGCTGCTTCCCAGGGCCTCTGCCCCAGCTGGCAGAGCGTTTGTTAGGCATGGAGGTACGTGCAGGCAGCAGATCCTCCCACGGGGAAATGATCCTGCGGGAGATGTGCTGCTGCTTTTCCTGTAAAGGGGCTTTCTGCGTGGTCACGGTAAAGGATGTCATGGTGTAGCAGCTTCTTTGAGTTGTATGACTTAAGTTTGATGAGAGATTGACCCAGAGCACTCCAAAGATCCGTTACCAAAAGCACCTAAGAGCGTGCCTCGCAGCAGAAGTTCGCACTTGTGGTTAGACTGCAAAAGAGTGCGGCACCTGCGATGAGACCTGGAGACGAGGACGTGCTCTGAAACAGCCGTCTTGGGCAATTGTTTGCTTTTATAACTGAAGTCGACTGCACAGAGGCATGGCGTTTTGTGCTCATGCTGGCCAGTCCTACTTAAGAATTGGCAGTGCCTGCAGTGCTCTCCGAGTGTCCTGCGGAGCTCGTAGGTTACGGTAAGGCAGCACAGACAACTCTCATAACCATGTCTGAATGCAGTGATTAATCATCTGCAATTCCAAGGCCAAGGGCCGGTTTCCCGGTGCCCTCCAGGATACTCCATTTCTCCTCTTGTATAGATAAAAATATTTCATACTAAAACAGGGTCAAAATACTTGCATCAAAAATAAGAGCAGTAGACAATATGCATTGGCCCATCTGTGATACTGTTGTCCTGCTCCAAATTAGAGGAAGCACTGGGGGAATAAAACGTTCTCAATTGAGTTTGCCAGAGAAGCAAGAGTGAGTCACAGCTTTTTTCTAAAGTTACTGTATTGACTGGCATCCTGTCCTTGGAGGCTGAAGTATTTGAGGAGGGCCTCTGGCAAGCCAAACATTCTGTGGTCATTAACAAGGCAACCTGGTGTATGGAGGAGAATCAAGGTTATGTCGCAAGTATTCAGAGTCACAGCTGTTAGAAAAAGGGAGGAAATTACCGCTCAGCAGGCAGAGGAAGGACTGTATCTGCATTCTAAAGTTAAGGGTGATGTGTGCCATACATCTCGGAGAGCAGCATTCTTTTCTGTTACTGTAAATTTAGGCACGAGATCAAAGCACCTGTGAAGTGATCTGGAAGATTTTATTATACCCCATGTGAAGTGGCCAAGCAAGCAAAGAATACATTGGTGGAAGAAATACAGTCTCTTTCTGTTAAGTATTCAGCAACAAATTTTCAGTAGATGAATGTAAGCAGCAATCCAGTTTTGTCTGTACTAATGCATGAAAGTAAAATTAAAACAATGAAGATGCAACAGTGTATGTATATGTCCAGGCTTAAGATAATTAAACATGATTTCAAAATTCCTATCAAAGGATCAGAGTCCTAGTATTTCAGGTACATTGCTGTAGAGGCTGAGGTCCTTGAAGCAGTATTGAAGCAGTCTTTGAAGCAGGCTGTTCTCAGATAGCAGAGGGGCAAGCTGGTATGATTTAAAGCGGATGCTGGGTAAATGTAACATTTGGAAGCTGGCTGAAAACTAGTCTGAAAATCACTCGGCTACAATCAAGTTTCTGATAGTCCTCTTTTCATGCAGCAGAAAAGTTGTGCCATCAGCTCTCAAGAGCTATTATACTTTGCCAAAATTGTACCCTTTCAGAAAAACCTGGAAGTAGATAACAATTTCTCAAAATCACATTATCAAGGAGCACCGAGTAGCCTTCGTAGTAACTTCTCTGTTGGGGGACATGCATAACTTGTCGTTCATAAAAATATAAAAGGCAGGCTTTTCAGATGTTGGTGAATTGTTCTTAAGGGCGGTTAAAGGAAATACATCAATGATGTCTACTAAATAAACCAGCAAAAAATTAAAATTACATTCTTAAAGGCCTTGAATTGCCTTCTGAGCAGTGCTTGTGGTGGTACGTACTCTTCATTGCTAAGCTGAAGTGGGTTAGGTAGCTCCCAATCAGCCTGACCTGCAGTTGATTTCCACACTTTAAAAAGGTGCCAAGTTTGCAGCAACTTAAAGATGTACTGGGGAGTGTCTCTGAAAAAAACCTGAGCTGTCTGGAGAGAAGGGAACTGCTGCCACACTGGTGCCAAGGACATGGCACTTCGGCACAAGAGGATCTCATTGCTAGCATGGAAACTACACACGTGAGAAGCCTAGTTAACTTTACCAACAGGGCTGTTGGAAGTAGCAGTTACTCAGCGGACAAGCTGGATTATTACATTTTATAGACCCAAAGCTTTTTGAGACCTACAAGCGTCCTGTCGCTGGTGAGCTGAAATTTAAGGTTAGGAAGTCGATTGATGTCCTTTTTTTTTTTTTTCGTAAGAACTGGGTCAAGTGCCAGAACTATTAAGGCAGGGAGTACTTTGAGTCATTGCTATCCCTGGGCAGTCTCCAAGCAGTGGTATTTAATAAGATGTTGAATTAGTAAACCAGTGAAGAGGGGGTTTGCAAACTTCCAGGAGTTACTCTGTGCTTCTTCTGCCTTGCAGTATCATTTCACTGAACTTGTTATCTGCTGGTTCTCAGACATGATCTCAGTGCAGGTTGGTGTTGGGAGAACAAGGAAACTACAGAATCCAAATTCAGCACAAAAGGTAGCCTGCCTAGGCAGATGCATGCATAATAGATGCGGAACCGGGCTGGTGATGGAATGAAACCCTATGGAACTGCACATATGTACTTCCTTGCTTATGCGTGGGGTGGATTAGTAATTGCGAGACATGAAAGGTTGGGTCCTCTGTGGATTGAATAACCCAAACCACTCCAAAGTGATCTCACCCAATGCTGCCCAAATAGTCTTCTGCATGCTGATGTTGTGAACAAGAATAGAAATACTCCTCTAAGCGTTTGTGCAAACATTCCAGCACTTAGTGTGTAACTCCTACAGCATGCTGCAGGCTGAACTGAAATTATACCATTCTGGATCTGAATCTTTGAACACCTTGAATAAACTAGCTTTAGTACAAAGCGTTTCTTGAGAAAACCAGGTCTCATCTGGAAAGCTTGATTTAAAGTTTGATCAATTCCAAACTACTGCTGTTGCAAGATGATTTCCCTCCAAATACAAGGCTATTGTATTCTCAGTTAACTAGCTGTGCAATTCCTTAGAGTAGTCGAGATGAAGGGGGGAGGATATTCAATAGCATCCTTCAAAGTATGTTTAGGTGTCCCGAAATTGCTATTTGGTATCGTGCTTAACACAGCTATTTTGGACAAGCAATCTCAGTATGGTTCTGTTGATAGTATGATTCAAATTTAATGTGGGCAAGCCAAATACCAACGTCTGTTTGTTGTTAATGGGAGTCTTCTTTCTGGCAAAAGTTTCAAGAGTATTTTTGAGAGTGTGTCTGTGTGAAGTGAGACAAGAAGCTGGCTGCATTGAAAGACTGTGATGGCAATGAAACATCCACCCAAAAGCATACTTTCTAGTAATAGTTTTATCTGCACTTGAAATTCTGGAAGTGACTACTCTTAACAACTTTGATGTAAGAGATTTGGGGTAATTTCCAAGGAAAAGGAATTGCATTGTACAGCAGAACTGGTATAGCTGCAGTAGATGTGATAGCCCATCCATTTTATGGAGGAAAACTGTATACTTTGGATATTTATGCTGGCTCTAAACTGAAGAATTTTCTGCAACTAAATATTATTGCAGTTGTAGAACATGTGGAGTTATTACTGTGTGGTAAGCTTTACAAATGTGTGATAAACTGGACATGTAATATAATCTCTCACTTTCTGCTGAGAGGACCCAGTAGCTTAAATATAAATCAATCTTTCCTTGAAAGGAATCATTCATAAAAGTTAATCTTCTCTCTTCTAGCCAAACAAGTACACTGGCAAAGTTAGTTTGTCTGTTTAAGTGAAAGGCAGAATGAACTTAATGGAGTAAATACTATGTTGGTAATACTCAAGAATTCCTCTTTGAAAGCTCAGATGACACCAAACCATAAGTTTCCAATTTAAAAGTGCCATTGCAGTGGGAAAATTCTAAGTTTAATAAGAATTTTACTAAATTGCATGAAAGTTATCAGTAGTCTCTGGTTGATAAAAAAACTGCTTACAACAAGAGAGACAATTGGAGCAGTCTTGTCTTGCAGGCTGGATGAGTTGGGAGTGATGGTGCTTGCAGCTCTCTTTAGCAGTTTACAAAGCAATTTGTCAACTTGTTTGTTTACAAAACCCATATTCTTACATGCTCCACTAAGCACATGGGGATAGGGAAAATGATCCTGATGACAGAAAGAACAATTTGTAGCTTTGAGAAATACAAAGTTTTTTAAACGTACTTGATTTTTGTTTTAAGGGCAAAAATGCAAGAAAAATTTCGAATGTAAAAAAACAATATTTGTTGTCATGCTTAATATCTCATAAGTAAACAAAGATAATTTGCTCAAACAGTTCCCTAAAAGTTGTATTTTTTTTGAGGACAAGAGTAAAAACTCCAGTCATAATATTTTGAGATTTCTCAAAATGTTGCTCTATAAAGAAAATGCCCGCTTGGCTCTGAATACAGTGTATTGAGCTGCACAGCAATATAAAGACTGTAGTGGAGCATTGGAAGCTATTATTCAAGGAAAGAGGAAGCAATATGTTTAGCCACATCCACAATTCAACTCAAATCAACAACTTTTGTAACTAGTCGCAAAAGCCACAAACCACAGAACAAGCATTGAGTTATAACAGACGAAATACCTACATGAATCTAAAAAAAAGGAAATTATAGTTCTTGTGGTAGTGAATACAGTCTGCCTTCTGATCAATCAGTGAAATGAGAAAACAATTTAGATGTTTTTAAGTAGTCTTAGAGATCCATCGTCTCTTTCCCTGATATACTGATGGAGGGATCAGTAGCCTGACAATCCTGGTCTGTCTGCAAGATCACAGCAGGCCTATACTAAAATAATTGGAATGTATGGAAAAAGATTTAACTGAAAAAAATCTGGATTGCTTTTTGGGTGAAAAGAGTGGGTTGAATACTACTTAGCTTTTGACCACTGTATTGAGTTTATGTGAGTTGTGGTAGCAGGAGGGGCTACAGGAGTGGCTTCTGTGAGAAGCTGCCAGAAGCTTCCCCCATGCCCGACAGAGCCAATGCCAGCCGGCTACAAGATGGACCTGCTGCTGACCAAGGCCAAGCCCATCAGCCACCGTCACAGCGTCTTTGCGGTAACATAGTTAACAAGTGCGGGGGGACCCAACAGCAATTGTAGCCAGCAAGAGGAGTGAGAAGATGTGAGAGGAACAACTCTGCAGACACCCAGGTCAGTGCAGAAGGGGGGGCAGGAGGTGCTCCAGGCACCAGAGCAGAGNNNNTGGTGGAGGGCTGTGTCCCAGGGGAGGGATCCCACACTGGAGCAGGGGACAAGCGTGAGAAGGAAGGGCAGCAGAGACAATGTGTTATGGACTGACCACAACCCCCATTCCCCGTCCCCCTGTACTGCTCGATGGAGAGGAGGTAGAGAAAATCAGGAGTACAGGTAAGCCCAGGAAGAGGGGAGAGGTGTGGGTGAAATGCCTTTACATTTATTTTTTATTTCTCATTATCCTACTCTGATTTGATTAGCAATAAATTAAATTAATTTCCCAAGCTGAGTCTTTTTTTGCCTGTGCTGGTAATTGCTGTCTTTGTCCTTATCCTTATCACACAAGCCTTTTATCATATTTTCTTCCTCCCTGTCCAGCTGAGGAGGAGAGTGATAGAGCAGCTTGGTGAGCACTTGGTCAAGCCAAGATCAGGTGCCAACCACCACCACTTATTTTGTGATCCTGGCATCTTCCATAAACATGTAAGCTCTTGTTCCTTTGGTCTGAGGGAGGAAAACTTTGAACACTGGATGAGTCATTTATATTTCCAGTATGTTTCCAGGCCATCTGACCCCTGCAAGATTCTGCAGTGCTTATGTCACTGCATTATACGCTGGCTGAGATGAGCCTAACAGACAGTTGTAAGCACAGCCAATACTGTCCTTGGGTCACAATTTGGATGGTAAAATTTCTAAATACATTCTCTAAAAGGCTAAGACTACATTGAATAATAGACCTAAATTATTCAATTACATGATTAAAGGGTAAGTGTGCCATTTTTAGCCCATACGCAAGAGGTCTTAGATTGAATCTGATAAATTTAATCTATTAAGGCAAAAATCTGCACTCAGCCATGAAAGCATCAGAATTTGTTTGCATTGTTTGTGACTTTCAAAGCTGTCTTACCAGACAAGGAATCTGACCTCCAAGCAAGACAACACCATCAGGGAGTGACAGGAGATGTGTCTTTTGCTGTCCAATTAATCCTCTATGCATTCGAAGCATGATCAATTATCAAATTAAGTATCTGTGATTTATAAAGTCACAAGAACAGTGTCATAATTTTTTTTCACCCCAGTTTTCTGATGTTTATCATTCTGCTCCTCATTCATACAGGTCAGGGAAGCCTAGGGATACTTAACTGATTTTCTTTATTATTTACTCACTGTCTCGAGGATGCCCAGTGCATTTTGAGTCACTTGCTGGCCTCACCACAGAAACAAGTGTGTCTCCAGGCTGTATGTAATCTCCCTGCTATGTCAGCTATACTCTTCTAAATATGCAACCTGCTTATGTTAAAGCTGTCTTGTACACATTTGTGCAGGATTCAGTTGCAGCTCTGGCTGCAGTGTAGACATACTTAAAGCCTTTGAAGAGGAATGTCTTAGAAAATTCATTTTTGGTTGGCACAACAGCAACAGAGTATGCTAAGACAGAGGCAGAGTTGGGGCAGAAGCTAAAACACAAGGCAGACTAACACCAGTCTTTGAAACATAAAAAATATTAGACTTGTATGTTGTTTACTAAGCACAGAGTATTTTCCTAGGCATTTTGAAATTCTTTCTGCTAGAAAAGCGCTAGTCAGCAGGCTACAGCAAAGTTTAAAGTCTTGCCAGCTTTTGAGCAGAAATAACTACTGATAGCAGTAATAGTTTGGCAGATACGTGTTCCAGGATTTTGAGATCCAATGAGATTGGAGACAGTTGAAGACAGATGACAGCCTGCTGGGTAAAGAAATGCACGCTAGTGAGAAAGTCCTGCAACAAAATTCTCCGGAGTGCTATGGGAACACTCCACACAACAGCACAAACTCAGCTTATGGAGTGAAAGGTCATGATAATGCTGCCGATGGTACAGGCAAGCCTTCATCCTGAGTGTTCATATCAAAGCATGTCAGGATGAAACTTCTACATCTAGGAGATCCAAGGTGTTCTCCTCTACATATCAGTAGAAGGTGTGACATTTAGCTTCACTTACAAAAGAAGTTCTTATCCTGATTAATCTGTTCTGGAGAAATACCGGATAGCATCAGCTGCTGTCTGTAGACATAACTACACCCGAAGCTGCTACATACTTGAGTCTGATCCAGTTACTCAGTACAGGAGAAACAGATGGTATCTTCATCTGGTTCCATCTTCAGCTGAATTGCCATGTGATACCACAGTCAGCACCGAGGAAGGGAAACAGTCTTTGTAAAAAGAAGTCCAAATCTTCTGTTGAGGGTCCTCCATGCTTCCTAGTGGATGGATAAAATCCCTCCTTAAATCCAGATGGTCAGATTTTGAAGAGTAGCAGAGTCCAAGAGAGATCATATGGAGCTATAATTTGTAGTTTAAATGAGAGTGATGAACGAGAGATGAGTTTTGTTTCTTTATGTAATGTCACTGGGTATTACTGTTTGGCAAGCCTCTAAGTATGCATTCTGTAGTGAAGAAGCAAAGTTCAAGGATGTGGGATGGGAGAGGGCGTAGTGTAAGAAATAATACACATTTCTGTATCCAAATAATGTTCAGCATTTGTACAAAGTGGTTCTGATTCTTTATTACTGTCACGTGATTGCTGATTAATAGCTGGGCTGAAAGAAAAGCAAGTTTGTAAAAAAGGACAGCAGCAGCTTTTATTTTTAGAAATAAATATTTGTCCTCTCAATTGGTATCTCAAACTCTTTCCTCAAAAATTCACCTTCTGATTCTGGGCCCCTCAGAATAGAAACAAAGTCCATATCATTACATTATAAAGTTGTTTGTAGGCAGAAATGAAACATAGACTTTTAAACTGAAATTAGAAGGTTACCTGTGTCAAATTTTATGCTATTATTCTCTAGCCCCTTTAATGAGTCTTACTGTTTTCGGTTCTTATATTTACACCTCAGGCAAACAATTTATGCTATGAGCAATGGAACATTCAAAACTATTTTCTTACAGGTTTGTGTTCTATACCCTCAATTCAATGCCCTAACTCACCCTGCACCCCCCCAAGGCACCAACCCATCTGGGTAAGCATCAGTATGTGCTATGACTCATCTAAAGCTATGTTATTATAGATATGTGTCTTAGTTGGTTGGTCAGCTGATACAAAACATAAGCTGTGTGTGTATGTTAATGGCAGATTTTTTTTAAACTTGTAAAAAATGCATCTACCCATTGACAGTGGACCATTTGAACCTCTTGAGGTCTTATCCAATCTGAATCATTTTGTGATTCAACATTGTTAAAATTAATTTACCTTTGGATACTTCAGCAGTTGGACTCATCCAACCGGAATTATTTTGCAATTCAGTGCAAAAATTGGCCAGCACGTTCAACTATTATTAGGTGTGGAGTGGCAGGGGCACAAACTGATGAGTGGTTATTGGGTAAGCCTTGTTTTCTCGGAAGATCAGGCTAGAGTAGCATACCCAGCTGTGGGCCCTGAAACTGGCACTTCAGTGTTGCTAGCTCAGGCTCTGCTGCTCATAATACTAAGTTTTACTTTCAGCCTCTGTTCAACAAATTTGCTCCATACCTGACATTACTGAAATGAAACTTAATGACACTAAAATTTATTATCATATATTTTAACAATCACCTATGTGATTTTAGCATAATATAGCATACATAAGACAAACCAATTTTTATGATGGTATTGTATATTTGCTTTAAGGCTATGGTCTTGTTTTCTTTTGCAGAGAAGCTGGTCATACATAGCAATAGTTTTTATTAATGATTTCTCATGTGCTTGTGATTAATTACCAGGTGACACCTTTTCCAGCCAGTCTTTATTCCTAGAATTGCATCATATGACAAACACATCTTAACATCCTTTGCTGTTGATGCAAGTTCTAAAGAATTCTGAGTTGTTATTCAAGTTCCTGTTGGTAATTTCTTGTCATCATACTGTGGCAAATCCTTTCTGTTTAATTATATCAAAGCTTTATTCTGTATATTTACTCCTTTTGGAGATATTCAGGTTGTCATAACCATAGTTGTAAAAAATATAAGACTGACAATGTTTAAAATAAGGGACAGATATCTTTGATATCTTTTATTAGACAAATATAGTTGAGGGAAAAACATGATCTTCTTTAAATATTGTTAATTGATACTGTCAGTAGCTGTTCAGTTCTATTCTTTTTCCTTTCACTGTCTACAGGATCCTTTGTGGTAGTATAAGGTTCGTTTTCTTAATGATTATGTTATTTTCTATTTGTTGAACACTGGAAGATGGCCCTGGTGTTTGGATTTTTTTGCTTGGTAATTCCTTGTTTGTTTACCAACACAGAAAACTCATTTATGCATTAATCACTCTATTTCTGCTTATTTAAAATATCACTGGTTTTTCTGTAATTAACAGCTCCATTCTTTCAGTGGCTTGCTGTTTTCTGTAAGACTTGATTGACTTTAACCTATTCTATCTTTTGATAATTTTCAGCCAAAGTTTTGAATATGTCTGCTGACAGAAACAGACCTACTGAAGATCATCACCTGTTGCAATTAATTCAAGTCAACCGCTATGTATTCTGATTTTATTGGATATGTCAGAGGAGTTCAACATCTTCAAACAAAAATATCTATCACCTCATCTCTTGTTTACCTTTTCTCCACTGACATGCTAATCATTTTCTTCTGGGAATGGATGTTTCACTTGTGACCTCATTAATAACAGGAGACTCCCCATCTGGTGCTTTTGTTTAGCATCCCTTCATTTTAATTTCACAAACTGCATTTGGAATTTTCCTGAGGATTCTGAGTGGTACCAAATGTATTTTATATGGCAGTGAAAATTACTTTTTACTGCAGGACCCTATTTTTAATTTGTAGAACTGCAAAAGCTTTGATGCCATTTCAGCCATCAAAAGTATAACTTCAATGTAGTTGATTTGTAATTCCTTATTACAGCTATGTGAATGTGAGTCTTCACAGTCCCTCAAATTCTGCATTATTACACTAATATTTTACAGATGTATATGTGCTTAACTTTACTGCCCTGAATTGTCTCACTGACTTGAAAGGAACATCTTCTATCCCAAGTAGTATGGCAAATATTTCACATAGGCTATTTCTCTCGACATGTTTGCAGTCAGAGCAGGCACTAAGAAGCAGGGGAAGGGATCTGGGAGAAGGCTGGTATAAAAAGGGCAACCTGCAATGGGGCCATAGGTGGTGGCAACTTACTTGGGGTAGGCTTGCCTAGCTTAGGTGGAGTCAGATATCGCTACTTTTATTACAGAATCAGGAACTATGTATGGGAAGGACCTCAACAGATCAGGCAGAACATCCATTCTTCCAGAACATAATCCACTGCAGGTAATCCACTGCTAGATGTGTCCAACAACAGAGATTCCTCAGTCTTGTTAGGCGAACTGTTATACTGCCAAGTTTTCTTTGCGATGGGAAGATATTTCCTTGTGTCTAACTTATCTACCTTCTGCAGTTTCATTATTGGGTGAAATCCTTTGGCTCTATATTGGCTAGAAGCAGGGAATAATAAAATGGGAGAGGATGGATGCCTGGGAACCTGACATGCGTAGAGAGTCTTTCTCAGGAAAGTGGCTACACAGAAGACAGCGTGGAATGATGCTGTGGGAAGAAACGGAGATGCTGCAGTGGCTGCTGAGGCCTGAAGGGAGGGGTAAGCTGCAATGAAGTAACAAACTATACTGTAGTTGTGGACCAGAATCTTGAAGGCAAGAATATGAATGATCTGAACTATAAAAAGGCACTTGGATCTTATCTCGTCATCATAGAAAAAACTGAGTTTTCTTATGTTTCTGTAACCAAAAGTAAAGGCTCTGAGTTTTGACATAAAAGTCTGCCTTTCACTTCAGTAAAAGATATCTTGGTAAGAGCAGCTCTTTCCTGGGGACAGCAGAGATGGTAGGGGCTTCTAAGTCAGTAAGGATGGGGAGGTAACCCAAGGAATGACAGCTAAGCTGTCCAAGGAAGAGCACTGGGAAGAAGAACATAATGAAGAAACAATGGCACAGTGTTTATAGAGTCATCTGTGGGGGATGAAAAGATGATAGTGGCATCCTGTGTTAATTAGAAGCTTTCAGCCTGTTTTACTGGAACAAATGAGTCAGGAGGGTCAAAGGTATTTATTTATATGACCCATTAAACAATACTGAACAGTTAAAGTCTGGCCATTCAGAGACACCCAAATGTCCTTCAACAAACACCCACATCTAAAAAAAACCCCAGAAATTTAAACCTTTATTAACCACAAAGAAAAAAGCAAGGAAAGCTGTTGAGGGAGGTTTTAAACAGATCTCTTACTTTCCTTTCTCCATAGCTGCAGTAGTCGTCGTTGTTTGTTTTGTATCTTGTAATAAGGGAAACTGTTGTATTTGGCAGCCTTTAAAGTGGTATTAAAGATGGTAATAACTGTTCCTTTTGGACAAAGAAGATAAGATGATGAGCCAGAGCTGCTGTTATTACTGTTGTAGTAAAAGCCAGTATCTGCCTCCTAAATGATAAATGAAGACAAGCACACACAAAAAAGGACAGGAAAAAAAGCTAAATGAGAAAATGCACCTTCTGTTTCTGCTCCTGATTTTAATTTACAGCACTGTTGCTAGAGGAGACTGAGCATAGCACACGGTGACTCCAAAATTTGGCTTTTATGAGCACTGAGCTGTTTAAAGGCATTGCTCTACTCTGCCTCCCTGTTTTAGACTTGCATTGGTGCTGCCAAAAAGAGTGATCTGGCTGGCTAAGACATAAGCTGAAGGCATAGGAAGAGGAGCTGAAAGAAGAAGATGTTGGGGGAAAAAAGGGGCACAAGTCACAAGATGTGACAGCGGGAATGCAAGTTATCTTCCAGCAGCTGCATTTGCTTAAGCTGGAGGAAGAGGCAGTATCATGCCACAGCCCTCTAGGCACTGCTGTAGTCAGGGTGTTTCTTGGGACTGAGGAAAGGAGAACCAGAGCGGTCACAATGGATCTACTTATTTGCCACACGTGTTCATGGTCCTCGGGTGGGTACCTGGAGACCTTTCTAGCTTTATCTGCTCTGACTTGTGTAGGTAATACTGTTTGCAGCCTGCTACCTCTGCTCAACATTGATGTTTCCTGGCTCTCTTTCCAATTTTGAGCTTCTCTCAAGGCATGCACCTTTGAATATCAGATAATCAGATAATCTGAGCTGCTGTTATAGTTTGAGAGCCATGCATAACTCTTCAAACATGACTTGCCATGCTACTGACTGTGTTTTATTTAAAGAACCACTACACTTTCATTTGAGCTGAAATGGATACAAGTTTGTGGTGGGTTGACCCAGGCTGGAGGCCAGGTGCCCCCCAAAGCCGCTCTGTCACTGCCCTCCTCAGCTGGACAGTGAGAGAAAATATAATGAAAGGATCAGGGGTCGAGATGAGGGCAGGGAGAGATCACTCACCAGTTACTGTCATGGGCAAAACAGATTCAACTTGGGGAAAAATTAATTTATTGCCAATCAGATCAGATTAGGGCAATAAGAAATAAAACCAAACCCCACCCCTCCCTTCTCCCCAGGCCCAACTTCACTCCCCATTTCTCTCCCTCCTCCCCCCCAGCAGCACAGGGGGACGGGGAATGGGGGTTGTGGTCAGTTNCCTCCTGCCCCTCCTTCTTCACTGACCTGGGTGTCTGTAAAGTTTCTCACATATTCTCACTTCTCTCTCTGGCTGCAAAAGCTGCCCCTCCTTTTGGTTTTTCCCTTCTTAACCATGTTACCTCAAAGACGCTATCACCATGGCTGATGGGCTCAGCCTTGGTCAGCAGCAGGTCCATCTTGGAGCCAGCTGGCATTGGCTCTGTCGGACATGGGGGAAGCTTCTAGTAACTTCACAGAAACCACACCTGTAGCCCCCCTGCTAGCAAAACCTTGCCATGAAAACCTAAAACAAAGGTAAACTTCAACTAGCCGTCATTAACCATTTTCTTCCTTACCTTGGGAGGAAAACCTAATTTTGTAAGACAATCGTGGAATGGTTTGGTTTGGAACAGACCTCAAAAACCACCTAGTTCCAACCCCCCTGTCATGGGCAGGGACACCCTCCACTAGACCAGGTTGCCCAAAGCCCCATCCAACCTGGTCTTGAACACTTCCAGGGAGGGGGCAGCCACAGCTTCTCTGGGCAACCTGTTCCAGTGCCTAACCACCCTCATTTCAAAAAACGTCCATGAAAGTTTATATCCTGTTCATTTTTGTTGTGTCTCTTTTAGGACTGAATGACCTCTCTACTTCCTTAGTGTTCGAAACCGTTGGTCAGACTGGGCTTCCACATGGGAGCCCAAGCCCTGTGTTTCTCTTCAGCCAGCAGCAAATGTGCTCTTAACCTACCTTAACAGTATTTCCCGCTCTACAGTCTACTTAGTACTTCCCATCTTTAGCGCACAATTTCATATTAACTGTATGTCTTCATACCGACTGAGCTGGACTTTCATACTTTGGGCAATCTGGGACATGAGTTTCTGCCCCTCAGGCCAGGGCCTTGGTGTGAGGCCAAGGCCCTTCACTCCCTTGGACTTGTAGGCAAAACCAGCTGATTTTGTATGAAAAGATTTGAAGAAAACATTTTTATTTCAATATGAAAATAAAATTTTGGGAATCTCTTAAATAATATAAACCTTTTCCTTGTGAAATACCGAGCAGTTTCAAATTTATTTTGCTGGAATACTGTGGCTTGTAAGGGACAAAGAAGCAATAGGAACTATTGTGCCTTTCACCTATAAGACAAAAGGGTTTTGGGGCCCAGGAAGAATTAATTGGTGCCTGAATAAGGGCTAAGGACTGTTTTGTAATTAGATCTTCCACTGCCCTGAAAGAAGCAGTTTCTCCAATTCAGGCACATGAACACATTTTTCCACCTATGAACTCTGTCAACAAGAGGAGCTGCAGCCCAGAAGGAAATGGAAGGTGTGGCTGTAGAGGGGCAGGAAACTGCTGGGTGGGAATCTGCACTGATGAGTTTGTTGGAGACAGACTGATGTCTCAGAAATGCACTCTGGGTCATTTTATTGGACTGTAGTCAATGATGGAGGTGTGAAGCAAGTCAAGAAAAAGGGAGGCTGAAAAAAATGCTGGATATGCTGTGATGCAAATACATTTTCATGATGGTGCATCTCTACCGTTGTGAAACACTGAGATCTTTGGGGAGGACATGGTGAGTGTGAAAGAGGAATGAAAGAGAAAGGCTTTCAGAACACTGCAGCAAGAGGTAAGCAGTTTGTTTCACTCTTTCTTCCAGTTCTACTTTCTGTGCTTTTGCTTTCTTCCTAATCTGATTGTTGATTGCCTCTTTCCTCTCTAGTTCCATCACGTGTATTGTTGCTTGGCCTTCTTTGGAAGCCTCAATCAAAATCTAACTACAATTTTGGATTAAAAAAGGGATTTTATCTACTACATTTTCCTTCAACAATGTAATTTGGCTTAAAATGTTTTTGATGTGTGACAAAATTGAATTGAAATTTTGACTTTAAGATATTTTTAAAATTTCCAAATTGTTTTCTCCCTTGCTTATGAGTATATACATTATAGAGATAACAGTATTTTATTTCTTATCTTCTTCATTCAAAAATCACTAAAATTTAAAGCAATAGTCTTTCTCCCTTCATCATTGACCAGCTCTTGTCTGCGTACTTTTACTTCCATTTTCTTTCATTTTGCAATTGGCATTGCCAGTTGCAGAGGTTATTTCTGATTTCTGGCTACAACTGCTAGTTCCTGTGAGACATTTTGTAGCCTTTTGATTACTGTGTAGGGTCATCTCTGTGAAAGGGACATAAATTACAATGTCTTGTAAGCTCTTGCAATAATAACAGGGAGGAAAATAATAGTATATTCAGTGTTCAGCAAGTACATAGGTTTGCACCTCAACCAAAGTAGTGTCAGGAGCTCAGGAGCAGCACAGATACCTGAAATACAATGTGACATATGGGTTTGGTTAAATCACTGCATTGCTGCTTCTTGTTNTTTTTTTTTTTTTTAAGGAAATCAAGTAAATTGTGTAATTAATTTGTAATATATATGTGGTACACGCTCCAAGATAGTGACTTCAATCAGTAACAACTTCTACTGTCACTATGTGCATTCAGTTTGCTTCCTGATAGGCGAGACGAGGAAGAAGCAGGTGAAACTAAGACAGCAGTTTGCATTCTGGAGGTAGCAGTTGGCTGCTAGAGACGGCACTAAGGAGGTCTGTTTGCATCAAAACTGAATTCCAACCTAGTTTGTGTGGGTTTTTTTGTCAACAGTTTTATATAGACATAAAGTGCAGACGTAGCATTGTGCAACTTTCATAAATCAAGTAGTTGAAGACATTATTTCAATTTCAAAAGCATGCAATGAAACCCCAGAAATTAAACTAGTTGCAGATACATTCCAGATAATCTTCTGATTTTAGAATTTAGTTCCAGTTCCTGTACAGCTTCCCAAATTTTTCTACCTTAATATTGTTTCTCCATTTTGGCATGAATAATTCATCACTTTGGAAGGAATTGCAGAGTATTTCCAGTAAAAGAAGAAAATTAAGATGCAGCTAGGTATTTTCTAATGCAATCCAGGGCTTTTAGTGAGGCTGAGAATATTTCTTTGAGTATATTTGAACTCAAGTAATAGGAGCAACTTTCTCTCTTCTCAGTGGCAAGCCTTCTTCAGCACAGGCAGCTGAAAAACTGCTTTAGTTTTGTTCACGGTCATGTTCCTGCTGCTGTTTTTCTGGTCATGTCTTGCTTGTTTTGCCAACTTGTGTGTCTGCATCTGCAGAGCTTCTCGTCATTGCTCTGTTAAAAAAGTATACATATGAATGCACACACACACACACACAGAGTTCTGCATTCAAATCAGTCCCATACATCTGCACTGTTTCCCACACTGGAGAAGAACCCATGGGACCCTACAACTCAGCTGTTGCCCCACCCTCAGCAGGGCTTAGTCCTTGTGTGACTGATTTGCTGCAAT
This sequence comes from Aramus guarauna, assembly GCA_013400195.1. Classification (NCBI taxonomy): domain Eukaryota; kingdom Metazoa; phylum Chordata; class Aves; order Gruiformes; family Aramidae; genus Aramus; species Aramus guarauna. The sequence goes on along the minus strand of VXBL01007581.1, from coordinate 28,151 downwards.
TTTAGTCGTTGCGGAACAAAGGGGTCCCTCTAAATTGTTTCCTGAAGTAGGCTGAGTGGAAGATAATTATCATGCCAGCAACTTCAGCAAACTGCTGCAATTGCCCACAGATCAAAGACTCATTCACTGGGAACTTAGCTGATGGACAACTACAGCATATTCTTTATGGGTCTGTCATAGAAAACTGAGTAAAACACAGAGGTTTAGTTCTACTGCTGGAATTGCTCTGCAGTGAGCAATGGGTTGTCTAAATGCCACATAATTTAGTGACATTTTTTAGTAAAAATTTCAGGTCAACTTTTCCAGTTCTTCTCTTCCCATTGGCTGTCTAGTGAATTTGATCTTAATTTTTATTATTTAAGTCTGAAGTTTTAATTGAAGTACAGGCAGATAGTGCCTAAACATTTAGGGCGCAGACTGCCAGTGTGTTACTAGTTTCCAGAGTCATATGGATGGTTATGGTGTGTTAAGACCAAAGTGCAACAACACCTTGAAGTTTTCTACAGGTAGTCCTGCTTTGGAAGACTCTTCCCATTTTTTAAAGTTTCAAGAGTCAAAAGTTCCTTTGTTAGTTTTTAGATTTTGTTTTCTGCTGCAATTTTAAATTTATAAGGGATGTCTTGTAGGTTCTCTGCTGGATCCCCATCTGCCAGCCTTTATTTTTAACACATATTTGAAATGTACATAGAGAGTTTCCTTCCCTAGCACAGAACACTCCTCATGGCTGGATTTACCTTTTCTTCTGGCTCTCAGATGAAGAACTATTTTTGTCAGTGCAACTTACCAGCTAGCTTGAAACTGCTTAGATAAGCAATCATTTAAATGATTTTATTTCCAGAGATTTAGCAATAACTACAAAATGCATATTGATCCTGGGAGCAAGACTTACTTCTTTTTAATGAAGAGCTCTATTCAATTTATACCAGCAAAATAATCTGTTCTCTTGTGATGTTCCTTATCATGAAACAGGCAAAGTTATACTCTCCCTGCAATGGTATTATCTATCATGGTTAGGGACCTTCTATATTATGTACTTATTCACTTATTTTTATAGAATTTACATTTTAGCTTTTTGCAAAGTAATGAACAGGCAATTTTTAGATTTTAGGTTGGATATGCCTTTGTAATATATGTTCTCTTACCTTGTTTCTTTCTAGGTTCTGTCTTTGAATGCCACTGAAAAAGATATTCTAGAGTTTTGCTTATCCCTATCAAAGCCAGAAGCCTCTGAGCCAGTGAGGGGTTTGTTTCATTGCATGTGTCACAATTTTATGTTGTCATTGTTAATATGATATGACAATATGAGGTTTTGATTGATTTTAGGAAAAATTTCTGCACCAAAAAGTGTTGTCAAGCACTGAGACAGGCTGCCCAGTGAAGTGGTTGAGTCACCATCACTGGAGGTATTTAAAAGATGTGGTGCTTAGGGACGTGGTTCAGTGGTGGACTTGGCAGTGCTAGGTTAACGGTCAGACTTGATGATCTTAAAGGTCTTTTCCAACCTAAACAATTCCATGATTCTATGATTTCCAGGCTGTGTTTATATAGATTGTGATTTAGGACAAGACTGGTCTGGCCTACTTGTGTGTGGGGGAAATGCAAAAGGGTTTTGGATGCCTTCCTTGCCTAGGTGTTGCTACCAGAAGAGTGAGTAGAGCATGGAGCGTAAGCAGATGCAGGTGGTAGTGGCAGAGGGGACAGAGCTACTACTATAACCTACTGCAGAGCTCCTGTATAGTCACTGCTTTCTATTACAAGCTGCTCTTCCTCTAACGGAGGTGGGCCAGGTGGTGCTCGAGCTTTAGCTTTGCCCTGGTTAGCTTTACCCTGGTGCCACACTACGTAGCAGTAAAGGGGCATACTTACAAGAATACTTTTTCTTTCCCAGAGTAGTGCAAGAAAGTAAAAGGGAAGAATCAGAGGACTGTGGATCTCTGATGTTGTGGGAATAATGGCTACATACTGCTCCAATTGTGTAGGTTGTGTCAGGGTCAGAACTGTCTTTTACTTCTTGCAAAAAAAAACCAAAACAACTCAAAAACTGAGATGAAAAGGGACTTCTCCCAACAGTAACAGAAATCTTCCAATGGTGGCATCTGCTTCATGCTTTGTTAGCAAAATAAACAGTGCTCTGCACAAATCTTGGCCACTTTGATCTGAGGCTTCCAGGGGTTTGACCCATCCCCAACAGAGAAGGGCAGCATTAATATATTTCTGAAGTATTTCAGCTACCAGCTGTCCTTCAGTCTGTTCCACCTCTCATCGTGGCATAGCCATTGCATCCCTTCTGTCCTTTCTCTAGGAGTAAGGGTGAGTATGAGATGGGTCACTATAGTAGCCCTTTACTGACTATAGATTTCTATGCAGGGAAAATTATTTCTGTAAAAGGATTTTTTTCTGGAACCATACAAACCCAGATGTTGTAATGGCAGAGAAACATATTCTACTGAGGAATGAGACAGCACTCTGGATTATCATAATTTGCTTTCACACCAGTGGTCTGAAAAAGAAAGATATTAAATGCGGAAATACAAGAGGGAACACAGTGGACAATTAGGATACTATTGGCATCTGGGTCAACAGTCATTATACTGTGGAATGGAAGGATGCAGGGATGTGAGGACAAATGACTAAGGAATAAAATTTCCTAGCTGAACTATGGTACTTTCTTGTAGGGAGTATTGTCTGGTTCTCCCACCAACATTGCGGGATCCAAAATTGTTTCCATCATTTCAACTGCAGAATGATTACTTAATTGTTAAGAAGTCTTCAAATGGATCATCCTGACAGAATGCTTCAACTGATAGAGATGGCTGAGGATATATTCAGTTTCCTAAAATAAAACCTTAGGCATCTAAGCTTTCACTGGAAAGTTTGAATACATCCTCCTGTTCTTAGCACACCCAATATAAAAATAAAATAAAATAGCCTAAGTCTTTATTCTCAGCCTTTTCTGCAGTATTTGAAAATTTATTTGCTGCATTTTCTGCAGATATTTAAGTCTCCAGTCAGGATCAGTAACAGGCACTATCCCAAAAGATATCAAAACAGTCCTGAATTTACTGACTGATCTCCCAGTGCTGCAAGGCCATTTGTACAGGCACACATTTGTGCCAGCAGTAAGATTCTTGCATGGCTGTGTCCTTAGACAAGAAGTAATATATCAAATAGAATAAAAGAAAGGAACCAGTGAAATATAAATAGTCTTACCATACATTTGTTTCTATTGTTAACATAGATAGATGAAGGTGTTCATGGAATTTAAAGGACTAAATTTCAAGGACAAGCTGTTTTACGTATGAACTGTATGTAATTATATTGAAAACAAACTTTGCTTCGAGAACAATTTTGGCTCCACTGTGCAATTACACAAAGGGCTTTTGTTATGCTCTCAGCAGAGTTATTTATGGATTGCAAAGGACTTACTAAAGGACAGTTTCATCTGATGGTATTCATCCACTAACTCAAATTTAAATGTGGTGACTTATGTTCATACAAATCATAATTACTAATATGATCAACCAGACAAATATTTCTGAAACTAGAAATGGGATTGCTCTACAGATTCAGACCTGGCACAGCAGTAAAGAGTGAAGTTTCAGATCCAGGGCTTTGAATGAACTAGAATGGAAAATGCAACAAAGGGCTTTGCATAATTCACATCAATTATAATCATCTTCAGTTGAATTGAAAATGAGGCTCTTGGTCTCTTAGATGGAAAAAAAAAGTCACGGAGAGCAGAGGCAGCTAACTGACTGTTGGGAAGAAAGGAATCCCAGGGCAGAGTGTTTGTGAACATCTGCCAGAAGGTCCCGCGGGACCTTATGAAGCTAGGTAAGGGGACCATGCTTTCCTCTGGCTTACCTAAAACTGCCATTACATTAAAGGATTAATTTCAGAAATCCTCCTCTCCCCAATTTTTTCCTGCCTGACCTGTGGGACTTGGGAAGCATCCAACATCAGCTTTCTGTTCTACTTCAAACTCAGCATGACCTTGGACAAGCTCTTTAGGGTCATATTCAAACCACTTGCTATCAGTACAAACCCTTGGTCTGGCAACTGCTGTGGCATCTAGGTTTAAGAGTGTGCCACTCAGCAGTTCAGAGCACTGTTCCTACAAGACTGGAAGACCCGGTGGGAGAAGTATATATGATAGTGACATTAACATGAACTAGTCCAAACCTTGCCTCAGTTCATTCTTTTTGCTTTGGCTGCCCAGCTGTAAAGTAGATGGTCAGTATTATTTACCTCACTGGATTCCTGTAAAATTGAACACTCTGAAAGACTATGAAGAAGGGAGGTTATATAAATGTAATCCAATTATATAAGTTTCTTCAGATGAATTGCACTTTCATTACCATAACCTGCTACATCCTTGTTGTTTATTCATGCTCTTAGTGGTTGCAGAGACTAGATGTTATTTCACATGAGGAATCCCAGTCTTATTTTCTTTACTCAGTGAAGAATTTTGTTTTGGACATACAAACTGCTTGCAGGTCACATTAGCTCCACCTGTAGTTGCAAACACTGAATGCTTCTAACCAAACGCTGTTTGGACAGAAGGAGGTACATGTAGTAGGCTCAGGAAATAAGCAGACCAACTTGGTATCCTCATCAGTTTGCTGTTTACAAACTATTCTTTGATATCACGCTATTCTTTAGTTATGAAACAAATAATTAGCTGTAATAATTAACTCTTAATTTAGTTATTAACCAAAAGCACTGGATTCTCAGCAGGTTCTTGTTGTTCTGAGTGATCGATGGCACTGTTCTGTTGTTTCCTTTAGAAACCGCTGAGGGGCAGCAGGTTTTCACAAGGAAAATATTACTGTCTTTCATGCGTCAGGAATTCTTGAGCTGTGAGTATCACACATTTTATTATTTTAATGAATTCCATGCATCAGGTCACTGAAAATTATAACAAAAATGTGACTGTGTGCTCCTGTAAATAAACGTACTTTTTTCTGATTTATAGAAGCTTGAGGTATATGTTCTCTATGAGTAGAAAAAACCTGAAGAATGTCCTACTACATGTGTCTGCAAAGCACCTTTTACAGCTGTGAAGCGCCCACAGGATTGGATTGATAGCAAGTCTGTCACATGCATAACACATATTTAGACAGTGCTTTTAGAAATGAGGCCAGGATATTAAGACAAAAGAATGAGAAGAGCTTTGATTTATTACCTACAACTAGCTAACCAAATAATGGAATAGACTATGTTACTCAGAATTCTCTTTATGCTTCAGATAGATAACTGTTAACCAGACACCCTATAAAACAGATTCTGTTCCAGCCAGCCTATTAAACCGAGCTATGAACAGTAAAGACATACCTAATAGTGAACGCAGTCCATCCTTACTTTGATGCCTCTGCTGTAGTTAGCTGCCCCGTGTGACAGTTTATTTGCCTGGCTACTGAGCTAGGCTCGGGGAAGCACACCAGCCCGGAGGCCTGGAGTGAACCGCTTTGGTCTGTCAGCATTGAATGCTCACCTGGTGGTATGCCTGGCTATAATAACCCAAGGGAATACTGATTTAGAGCCATGATTTTCTGTGTATATTAGAATAGCTAATCAGGCTTGCAGAGGATTTTTGCATGGTTTATGCACAGAGCCTTGGACCAAGGGCCAAATTCTTGTTTGGTCAAACATTTTTCTGCATACAACTTGAAAAGTGCTGGCAGTTACCATTTGGACACACTCTTATCTCCTTTCTAATCCTCAGCTGAGGACAACTTCCTGACACAGCTTTTCAGTAATACCTCAAAGTACTTTAAGCTAAATATTCTGGTAAAAATTTCAAGCAAAAATCAAAGGTCTGAGTTGCTACACTGTTACACCTTGGGCGGTTGGTAACAATTCTGTCCAGCATAAATGTAAAGCATGAACAGACAGTAACTCTTTACTTCCGTAGTCCTATGCAGCCTTCCTTCCACAGGCTTACGTGACAAAACTGATGAACTATTTTAATTTTCTAGCTAAAGGCAACTGGAGCGTGAGCTGTCCCGGCTGTGCTCTCACACCTTTGCAATGTTCCGTATTCCCGCATGTGGGAAGGGTGGGTAAGAGTCAGGCGTATCGTTTTCATGCCAGCCAAGGATTGCTTCATTTCCAGGCAAACACAGCTAATCCAGTTTCTGTCCCTTTGTGCTGCTGTATCAGTGTGAACAAAATGGAGCACATATGGCTTCAGATGCAAAAAAACAATGCAAATAATCTTTCAGGTCAATGGTGCAAATACTAATTATCTTTAAGAGTCCTGTCTGCCTAGCAGAACCAGCAGAACCAGTCACATTAAACATAGGTGGAATAACAATGATTTGTCTGAGACAAGAATAGTCATATGAATAAACGCATCAGGAAATGCAGGAGAAGGTTTAAAGCACATAGCTTCAATTTGCTGTTCAGTTATGGGGCAGTCCTGCCAGGATAGCAGACAGAAACCTGGCAAGGTCTAGCCCAGCAGAAAGCAGTGGGTACAGGGGATGCAGCACCGTGTGCCTGTCATCAACTAAATTCTGCTCTATTGTGTGGCAGATGCAGTGCTGTACATACAGCATTTAATAGTATGCACAGTGTCTCATTGCCTCTATTAGTGTGTGGGACAGACACATACGTAGGCAGAATTAAGGATATCTGGTTAGATTTCTTAACTACTAAGCACTGGACTTTGGAAATTTGCATTCTAATTATGTCGGGACTTTTGAGTAGTATTGGGAGGCAAGGAGAAGGTAGTGTTTAGATAGATTTCAAGTTTTACATTTGTTAACTACTTTCCAATTTTTTTCTCCACTGTCCTGTGCCTTATAATTTTAAATCTGTTTGTCTACATTTTATGCCATATGATTTTTTTAAAATAAGAGCTGACCTGGCCATATTCAAAGAAAAACTTCAGCCCAGCCCTCTTATTCTGGCAGTAAAATAAGACTGAAACATTGCACAACTGGAGATTAATTAGCTTTGAAAGTTCTTGTAAAGAAAACACCTTGTTAAGTAACAAATACAGGTATAATTAAGTCTGTTCTGAAATTAAATAGAAATGCATTGCTCTTCTGATTTCTGTCTGTGTGTACAAACCTGAGAAGCCATTTGAGGTTCCACCGTCCCCATCCTGTATCTATACCAAGAGTCGCCAGGAGGCAGTATTTGCACAGATTGCTGCCAGTCTCTGTGTTTAGAGCACAATTTGATGAGATTTCATGGTACAGAAAAAGTCTGAGCAGAAATTACATAGTGAGAAACGAGATTTTTAAAAAGCTTTTGCCTTAATAGGACACCTTTTTACAGAAAGGTTTGTAGGAAGAGCCAGCAGGATCTTCCAGCAGGCCAGCTGACATCGTTGAAAAGAACATGCAAACTTTCCCACGTACAAGCTTTTCCTTTTACAGGAAAATACTTACTTTCCAAATATGGCAGAAGAACACTGCTGCTTGACCCAAAGAATAGTACAGTCTTTTTATTCTTGTTTTTTTCTTGGGTGGAACTGCCCTACTTGTTTGTTTGCTTGTTTGTTTGTTTGATTAGAAATAAAAATTGATCAAGAGATTTTGCATAACACCTACTATAAAGCTTGCAATCCTGCCTGCCAAAAGCCAGACTAGCCTACTGGGCTGAACAAGTTTGGTCTCTTTCTAGCACTCTTTTGATTTGCAAACAGGTAAATTGCAAAGCAGGGCTTATTTGCTCTTGACTATTTTCCTCCCCTGTTTCAGTTGTCAGTTGGTCTTTCTTCACTTGCACTGAAATGATGATATGCAAACGTTTGCTAATGAATGTTAAAAACACTCTTGAACCACCCATTGATAACTGGTAATGCTTGTAAAGCATGCCTGTTTGCTGTTGCTTTGTTAGTCGTGTGATTGAGTCATGCTTCTTCTCCCTGTTCCAAACATACATTTCTTCAATCTACCTTGAAATTAATTTCTTAGCAGCTACCCTCCATTCTCATTGCATCAAGTCCTGTTGCCTAAATTTGCATTTCTTTTCAGATTTACAACTATACTGGACACAGCTCTAAGGTGAAGTTGGCCAAAATAAATGAAAAGTCCATCTTCATATTCTTAAAGTTGGGATGTAATTGATTGCGGTCTGTCTCAGGAGTCGTATATATACAGAGGTATACCTGGCTGACCAAATTCAGTATCATAATTCCATGAAATTGTATGTAGTGCTGTTGATATCTCATATAAAGCTTACACCAGATACCATCTCCCTCAACAAAGAAAAGGTAATGAAGAATTTTTATAACATAATAAAGCAAGATGCTGAAATAATATATTTTAAGATAATATTCTGCCCATCCTGTTTCAATGGCGTCTATACTTAATAGGTTGTGGGATGAAATGATATTAGCTTATGTTCGCTATTTTATAGTCAATGGAGTGGAACAAGACAGATATATGACTCCACTTTTTTAATGCTTAGGTTAAAAAATGTAAACCTGCCACTGCATTTGTGTACAGAGTTGAAAAAGAAGGCATGAGCTACAAACCAGTTGAGGAAGAAATCTGTGGTACATGGAGATTTAAGATTTGGTAGGATTCCTACTCAAGCTGACGCTTGACAATTAAACAGCAGATTTTTAGGCCTTTTTATGTATGGAGTTCTGGGAAACTTTGGAGTTGACTGAAAATGTAACCATCTTCTCATGTGCAGCACAGAGAGCTTTTAGTTTCTGAAGTTTATGGTTTGTTCAGTTCCCTCTTGTCCTTACATTCGCCCTTGTGAGTAAAGGTTTATTCTTTAGATAGCAAAGACTTTGGCTTTTCTCTTCTGGATCTGAACTTCCAAGGTTCAGATCATTTCACTTCTGCTTCCAGGTTAAAAAAAAACCATAAAGGTAGTAAGTTCTGGGAAAAGATCTGATGGAGGTGACCTCTGGGTTTATGATGAATCACAGACTTGGAGGCCTCACGGAAAGAATGAATGAACGGGTTCAGTCAGTTGAGAGAGAAACAAGGAATGTATGTAAATCTTCAAATGTGTTCAGCAAAGGCAAAGGGAATAAATTCTTCATGTCTGTAGTGAGCTGAAAGAAATAATGGATTTAAATTCCAACAAGGAATATTCACACTAGGAAAAAATTGTTAAGAAAAGTAACTAGGCTGCCTGGGGTTGGCACAGAAGGTCCATCATTAGAGGTGTTTCCAAGAAGGTTAAGCAAATGTCTTCTATGAATAGCTAATCCTGCCTTAGGCTACTAAGTACAGGATTTGACCTTCTAAAGCCCCTTTCACTTCCTACCTAAGTTTTCAGATGGGCTTTCTAATGAAACAGTTTTCCTAGGATTGTGTTGTCAGCCTGTCTTATTTCCTTACAAGTCATGTAATAAACTGCTAGAAAGCTTGAACAAATCTAATAGTTCTCTTACCCCTCACTAAGATGTTACACAGAATGAAATGGGAAATAAAGCTTTGTTGGCTTTACTGCTCAGGGTTTTGGTAGGGGTTTTTTTGTTTTGTTTTGGTAGTTTTGAGAGATGTGTGTGTTGGCAGGTTTTTTTTGATAGTTTGGGATTTTGTAGTGATCAATAGTTGTGTCAACTTGTTTTCATCCCACTGTCAACTCCTCTCTAAGCCCAGCCTGTAAGAGAAATCGAACAGGGATTGTATAGCTTCCCCCTTGGTTCAGCTTTTATTTTGAATGGCTTCAAACAGCCTTTTAAATATTTCTTGTCATTGATACTGTCTGTTAAAATTCATCCTTTCTAAACTGGGTATCTAAAAATAAATGCTTAGAATGCTTAGATCATCATCTTAAATACCATGGTTCTTCAATATGCTGTGTTGTGAACTCATTCACTTCAATACAAATTTTTGCATGTTTGGACAGTTTCAAAAATATCAGTCCAGCTGCTTATATAGAGTATAAAGGTCAAACTGCATCCTTTGCCACAGGAAGCCCCTAAACTAGTAATGATTGTTCAAAACACTTCTTTACCAAATGTAGCTTGTATTTTAAACCACTTTATCATGCCTACATCTTTAACGCTATGTGCGTTTTGGTGGTGATCAAAGATCTGGCCTTTTTGTTTTACAGATTTTATGTTATTCCACTTTCTGCAGGGGGAATGTCCAGAAGGGTTTAGAAAGGAAAGGAGTTTAATGCAGTACATATATACTTACATGGATGCTTTCCAAATAATCTACATTTTAAAATATCCCCTTTCTTGATTTGTATACTTTTGGCTTTCAGGCAAAATTTCAGTCTGTTATAAGCTTGATGAAGGGAGATGGCTTTTTCTAAAATCTGTGTGTGACTAACAGTCTGAAAAGGATACCTGAAGTTTCCCATTAAAGTGCTGCATATTTGAATGTTTCCTGTACTGCAGAATACTAGCATGGATAGAAATATAAAATAAGTTTCTACATAAAAAGTAGTCCAACAAAAGCTTTCAACACTAACTTTGAGAATTCCATTTTCATAAAGGTAGTGGCTTTAACATAGAATGAGTGGGAATGAAATTCTAGAGAGCAATCTAAGTTGTGTGGTATCTCACAAAAATAAATTATGGGAATGTGTCATTTATGGGTTCCAAGTGTTTCTTTCTTCCTAAGAAAACCCTTCTCAACAAACTCCGTGTACAAATGTCCATGGGTTTTCTTAACTTCAGTGGATTATCTGTTTCCTAACAGGTTTTTTTCATGTCTTCAGCTAAGATTCTAGAGTAAATCAATCAGCTTAAAAAAAAAATCGTGGAATGTTCTGCTACTCTTATATAGAGGAGTTATATTTTGGGAAGCTTCAGTTTTTAAGTGCTATTTTGAGATAACCAAGTCTTTCCAATGAGATATCCAGAAATCAGCTGGATCATTTGAAAATTAAGTTGTTTACTGTTTACTGTTATTCTGTTTGATCTCTTAAGATTTAAGGCATGAAGATAATACAATACTATTCCACCACGTTACTTTTAATTTATTTGATTTTTTCAACGTTTCAGAATAATCTATTAAGCCTTTTAGTCTCCAGAGGAGTACATTGTAACTTGAGACAAAACCAGTGAGTTATTTACCTGTAAGTGTTCTTTCCTAAAAGTTCTCTGAACCTTTTTCCTGCATATAAGAAATTCCTGCAAGATCTCAATCTCCTTATGTTGTGATTCCAATGATAAGATTTATTTTCCAGTTTACTTTTATTCTCTTGAAGTGAAGAAAGCGACTGTAGGTAACTGTGTGTCTGAAGCATTGGCAGCTGTGTGTCCTTAAGTAGCCCTCAACAAATCTTGAGGTCTGAGGAAGCTCCTAGATAATCCCAAACTGAAAACAGACTCAGGACTGGAAGTCCATTGATACCGTTTTTATAGATGGCTTTTTGTCTTTTCACAGGTGAGTTGAGCCAATTATTACTTTCCATGTATTTCTATGTCTACCTAATTAATGGCACCTAGCTAACAGAAGCTCAATTATTATGAGAACACAAACCTCCTTCTGACTATATGTTCTCTAAACTATTTGTCCAGAGAAAGATTTTATTATCAAAGTTTGACATATTTAATCTGTAATCACATTCCTTTTTTCTGCATTTTGTCTCTTTCATTACATGTTAACTGATAAATCAACAGAGTACTCATCTTCACAGTTGTTCTCATGAAGCATGAAATGGTCTGTAGATAAATCATTCTAACATTTATATAACTGCAGTGGGTTAGAACTTCTGTTTCTGGAAGAGCTCCTTCAGCTGTTGTTCACTTGTCGCTTCCTTCTGTTGCATCAGCTCCCTGGCTCCTTTGGTCACTCCCCAGCCATCTGGTTTTGACATTGAAGGACTATATGGCCTGCCTGAAGCAGGCTTCAGATTCTCCCAGTATTCTTTTCTTGCCCTAAGAAAGAAAAGGAAATTGAGGAGGTTTTCCAGCACCTCAAAATACTAAAGGAAATGTGGCTTAAATCATCATTGCAAAGGGTCATCTAACTCGCACAGACTGACTTTATATCTAGATACTGAAGTATGAATGCAAGCATGCAATGAAATGCTACATGCTTAAAAAGTGTATTTTCATCCTTGAAAGGAACACTGTAAGCCACTCACCATTAGGAGCTGTTTTACAGCAGTCTGTCAGTTTTTGATCTTAACTTTCATGAATTACTTTCACATTAATTGAGACCAAATCTTCATTTTAAAGAGGGATGACAATTTCTGGACCTCTCCTACTGCCCCTTCGTCCCTTTCCCTGCTCCCAGATCAGATTTAATTCCTCAAAATCTTTAACATGGAGCGTGTTTACAGTAATATTTAGACCTCCATATCAGTTAAGCCAGTCTGCTGCATGGACCAATACAACCCTTTTCAAGGAGTATGTCGGTGTGCTTTCCAGTTCAGATATACATACCTTGCTCTGACCCAGGGTTTGGTATGCATGCTCAAGCTATCACCCCAGCTACCATGTTTCTCAGAAGCTTCTGGCAAAAATCCTCTTTCATGAGCCAGCTCCTCAGCTATTGCTCGGATGTGATATGGCTCAAACCCACAGCAACCTCCAATGTAACGAATTCCTAAGTCATAGGCCTTTCTTGCATATTTTTGAATATCCCATCTGGTTACAATTCTTGGCTCCAGACCTGCAAAGACATTCATAACTTAAGTTTCCACTATGCTCCATTTCAGCACAGTTTTGGTAAGAAATTACATTGTTGAGACATTTGCATGTTGTTTGCAAAACTGTTTGTAGTTGTACATGTACATGTTTGAACTGAGCTAGAACTAATGATGCAAACTTCCAGAAGTCTAGCTTTTAGATTCTGATATGCTCTGCTGAGCTATGCTTGTTGTAAGCTTTTTGGGCCTTGCAAAACAACACCTAAAGTCTTCTGAGACTGATCAAGCCCTAAGTCACATGCTTGCCATTCTGCCACAGTTCTTAGCTGGAATATTGGAGTACTTTCAATGTTACTTCTGCATTTCCAAAGAGTTCCTAATAATCAATATCTGGGAAATCTGATTCCAGTATTCTAATGTGTAGAAGAAGGTATCAGCCTACCTGGAAAAGGAATAAGCCTGCTTATTATTCCTCAGGAACGCTTACTACACTTTTGTCCATCATCAGCTAGCGGCAGCCAGTTGTTTCACGGACAGCTGGGATTTGTAGCTATTTCTTAGCCCATCCTTTACTTAGTTGTAATCCCAGCCACAAGCAGCTTGCTGCCTCAAACCACTCTGTTCCTTGTGGAAACTTCTACGTGCAGAAAAGTTAGGATGCAATCTTTATTTTTAGTCCTTCTCCCTGTTGTAGGCTGTGGTGAGTAGAATGAAGGGATAATATAGCTGAGAGGAAGGACTTGTGGAAGTAAAGGAATAAAAAGTGAAAAGAACAAGGAAAAAACCACCTCAAAGGGAAGGAGGCACAAGAGTGGCAGAACTGGAAAGGAAAGACCAGGGACTGAAGAAGAAACTTCAAGGAATTAAAATACAGGAATAAAGAAATAAAAATCCTCCCACTTCTTTATGCACATCTGCGGAAGATGAATCAGCATGGTCATCCGCCAAGTGCAGCATGATGTCTGTGCACTGAACACTCCACTGGGCAAAGAAGCCGTGGTGATGTAGTAAGGCTCCAGCAACACAGCAGAGACGTAAGCTTCTTCTCCCTATGTCCTTTCCCAAAAATGGTTAACATGCAAGACGGTGATAAAAAACAGATCTACTCTAAGTCCAATGGATAGTTAAGTGACAGGTTCAGAAAATAAGCAGAAGGAAAAAAATGAAATGTTCCCAAAGAGAAAATTATTGGTCTCAGAGGGAAAGATTGAGAAAGGAAAAGTAGATGATCTAATATCAGAAGGAAAACCAGATGAAGCTATCATAGAAAGCTGTTTAAATAAAGGTAAGTTTGTGTACAGTCTTGCAGATGTGAAAGAAAGAATCAGAAGCACAAATTAATTATTTCCTTGTTTCTCATATACCTTTAAAAAGCTAATGCAAAACTGATACAAAATGATCAACAATAAGAATGCAGCATCTTGCACTCAATTTATCCCTGCATAAGGCAGCTATGCTCCAGAACAGTATAAGAGTGTTTCCCTGTCTTCTCCATCACCTACTGTGTGACAGTCCATGGGACCTGATGAGATGCATCCAAGAGTCCTGAGGGAACTGGCAGATGAAGTGGCCAAGCCACTCTCCATCATATCTGAGAAGTCGTAGGAGTCTGGTGAAGTTCCCACTGACAGAAAAAGGGGAAACATAACCTCCATTTTTAAGAAGGAAGAAAAGGAAGACCCGGGGAACTACAGACCAGTCAGTCTCACCTCTGTGCCGGGCAAGATCATGGAGCAGATCTTCCTGGAAACTATGTTCAGGCACATTGAAAATAAGGAAGTGACTGGGGACAGCCAACATGGCTTCATTAAGGGCAAATTGTGCCTGACAAATTTGGTGGCCTTCTACAATGGGGTTACAGCATTGATGGACAAGGGAAGAG
>VXBL01007581.1:1541-13522 GCA_013400195.1 Aramus guarauna | reverse complement strand
CCAGCAGGTTGAGGAAGGTGATTCTGCCCCTCTACTCTCTTGTGAGACCCCACCTGGAGTACTGCATCCAGCTCAGGGGGCCCCAACATAAGGAGGAACTGGAACTGTTGGAGCAAGTCCAGAGGAGGGCCACAAAGTTGATCAGAGAGCTGGAGCAGCTCTCCTGTGACAACACGCTGAGAGAATTGGGGTTTTTCAGCCTGGAGAACAGAAGGATCTGGGCAGACCTTATAGCAGCCTTCCAGTACCTAAAGGGGGCGACAGGACAACTAGAGAGGGACTTAAAGTTTACACGGGCATGGAGTGATAGGATGAGGGGTAATGGCTTTAAGCAGAAGGAGAGTAGATTTAGATTATATATATGCAAGAAATTTTTTTACTATGAGGGTTGTGAGACACTGGAACAGGTTGCCCAGAGAAGCTGTGGCTGCCCCCTCCCTGGAAACATTCAAGTCCAGGTTGGATGGGGCTTTGGGCAACCTTGTCTAGTGGAGGGTGTCCCTGCCCATGGCAGGGGGGTTGGAACTAGATGATCTTGAATGTCCCTTCCAACCTAAACTGTTCTATGATTCTATGAAACAGTCCTTGTGCTTCAGTAGTGTAAGGACAGCATCAACCTAATCTCTCTGAAGAAGCAGGGATAGACCCAGCCATGAGAACTGGCCACACATGTGGTGAAACATGGTGACTGAAAACAAGCAGTATTCTATGAAAATCATTTGCCACACAGATCACATTTTCTGGGATTTTCCCCTTCCCCCAAAATTGACTAACATTCTATTTTCCATGCCTGTCAATGCATTTCTTTTCTTGGCTTTATTCAGAATTAAATATCTATAGCTTAACAGTTTATGTTAACTTTTATAGTATAAAGAGATTGAAATTTTCATCAATTTTTGATGATAAGACTGTAACCTGCTCCTAGATTTAGCTCCTCAACTACTTGACATAATCTACTATACAATCTACTATAATAATATCTGCTCTTGAGATAATTGTGTATGCTTTGACTGACCAGGACATTTCTTTCTGAAACATTGTCCTAGCTTAACTGGTGACATTTCAGAGCAATTGCAGTAACAAAGAAGGGAAAACAGAAAACTGGAAAAAGTTCTACAGATAAATAAATATTGCTGGCATCTAGATGCTGAAGTTTGCCAATACAACATAGCCAATGCTTTTCTAGAAACTGAGATCTTGTTGGCCTGTACAGAGGTTATGTACACTTCAAATATCTAAATACGTCTTTGTGCCTATTGCCTTCCACAAAAACCAGAGTTAACTAGGTCAGTTTAACAATGATTTACCAAACTGCTTATCTGCTGTCAGGTGAACAGTGGGTATTGAAAAAAAACATTCACAGAACCAGCCTTCCTGAATTGCCTCATGAAATTTATGAAAGCTGAGATCTCATAGAGATTGCTTATAACATACAAGCCAAGAACCATAACAAACCAGAGTGAATCTTTCAATTTACTTGATTACTTACTGCATCTGTTCTGTCTTTTTTGCTTGCAATCAGAGGAGTTATATGAAGGAATGAATAGGATAAATGAGTTCCTACCACTTTTAAACATCCCAGAATATTTTCAGAACTCAGACGTGTTATTACCATTTAATGAATGCCTCATGCTCATGCTTTATTCTCTTTCCTTCATTTATGCAGAGGATTGAAAAAAAATCTTCCTGAAAATCACATCTATCTCTCATTTTTTTTGCTACAAATTCAAGTTTTGAATGTTTTAATACCTTATTTTACAGTCTGATCTTGAAGAGTGTATGATACCTGAAAATGAAAGCATTTTTCTAATAAATTTTAAAAAGTTTACACTAATTTTATCCTCTTGTCTTAAAGGGATGTGATCTTCTACATCCTAGGTGGAAACAAACTCTAAATAGACAAGCCTTATATACACATAAAGTGGCTGAATCTTTCAGTCTTTGTAGAATTTCTCCTGAGTATACGTGTGATGAATCAATTTCCAAACTGCTAATCCATTTGTTAGCAACTCAAAGAACATACTCCCTCTTCTGGTTTCTCTCTAATCTCACTTGTATTAGACAGTTACACTTACAAAACTGAACCATTATGAGTGCAATAATCATGCACCTATATCCAGTTCTGCGTATGCGTAGTACATTAAATCCCTATATAGGTAAACATTATAGGGCTTGTGGGATAGATGCCACAAAAAAGAAAGTTGGGGACCTCCAGCGCAAAAGCATTTAAGTCTGGGGGTTTTTTTAGTGTATTTGCTCCTGTTAATTTCTTTGGACTGTTTACATCTGTCCTGAACAAGGTTCCATAGCATGAGGAAGAAACATATTTTTTAACTGAGTTTAGGTTGTGGCACTTCAACTGTTGTCTTCATAATTTCACTTTCAGGCACATGCTGTGATACTACTGAAATACTCTCACTATGTGGATGATCTTTAATCCAATCTGTGCAAAATGCCAGATAGGATAATTGGGACTGATCCTATTGTATAGAAGGACACCTTGCAGCTTCAGCTTTAGTAAAAGCTGAGGGAAAANAAAAAAAAAAAAAAAAAAAAAAGAAAAGAAAAAGAAGATACCATTGTCTTACCAAAGGGAAACTCTGGAAGATCAATAAAACCCTGCTTTCCACAATCAGGTGTATGGAAAGCAAGTGGTTGGGACATCAGGTGGGCTTTCAGTTTAGCACCCTGCAAGCCTTCTTTCATCAGTTTCACGGTTTCCAGGCAAGTATCTGGATCAAAATGGCAGTTGACTCCAATAATAGAAGCACCTAGGAAGAGGAACATAACTTCAAGTCACATCTTCTCAGGAAGTGGGAGGTGAAAGTTCTTAGCCACAGCACTCCAGAAACAGAGCAGTTCATCTTCACACCAACACAACTGGATTAGAGCCAGCCTCAGCTCTCCTGAGTTTAATCATTCCATTTACATCTCAGTTGCACTCCTCGTTACTTTCCTGATGATGAGTCACATCTCCCACGCTCATACAGTTTGCTTTTATCAGTGCTTAATCAATGAATACTGATTTTGTACAGTGACATAGGAACCTGCTAGCTATTTGCATAACACAGGTTCTGCCTTTGGATTTCAACTCTAACTCCAAAGGAAAAGAGTAGTTCAGAACAAACGCCTGCACCATCATTCATCATGCCTTTGATCGATTTCTTCTGCCCTTCCCCTTGTCCTGCAGAAAACTTTGATAGGCAAAAATGTTTTCAATTTTTTTCATCCTCTTTTTCTCTCATCCTGGATTTGAACAGTGCTTCATACATTTCTAGGTGGCTTTGGATTCTGCTTAAGTTTCATCATTGTGAGCTCAGCATTTGGGGTTAGCTCTGTAACCAAATTTGAGTAGGTCTAGGATTTTGCTCTATTCAGTATCAGCTGCATGTGGCTATTGCTCCCAATACCATCCTAGTTAACAAAGTTTTCATAGCTGCATTTTCATACGTTTTTTACAAGAGTGCTTTAGTAAAGTACACATAAAAAACTTTTCTACAGGGTCAAAACTATTATCAGATATAACTGGGAAGCTACCTACTTGAGATACACATCTATTTATGTCACTACTTAAAGACTTTGTTCCAAACTTTTCAAGGGCATATCAAAAGCAGATTCTTACCAGCCTTTACCAGTTGGACAGCACATTGTCCAGGGGTCACACCATGCATGTCTCCTTCCGGACCAATGCACATCGTAGCTGCAACTGGCTTTCCAGATTCTTTTAGAACTTCAACTGCCCAGACAGCCTCTTCAACATGTTCAAAATACTGAAAGAAATTAAAACTAGACTGTATTTGTTTCTTGGAGAGGAAGCATAAACACATTAATCCAGACCTCAAATTCAACAGCAGTACAATGACTTGATCCTTTTCTGATTTACACTAACAGAATTCAATTTAGTTCACTGACCACACAATTGAAAAAGGATTTTTAAAAGTCAATAAGTAAAACTAAAGAAAAAATTATACTCTTGCTTCAGAATAAGAATGCCCATATAGGAAGTTAATCAGGGATTTATCCCCAAAAAACTATTTTCACCTAGAAAAGTCACCTTAGGTGTATGGGAGGAAATACAAACTAGTCAAGATCACATTAATCTATCCTCTTTGTACTTAGTACAAAATTTGACTTGACTGAGGTAGAAACTTAAGTTTCAAGGTCCTGTTCTAAGATATGTGCAGATGGTGCTGTGCATTTAGAAAAATACCTCATACTACTGGAATAAAAGCATAACAGAAAATTTTAAAGGAGGAAGCAATATATATTTCTAGTCCCTAAAGCAGACAAGTGCCAGCTGAAGGCATGTACTCTTTTTGCAGATGTACCTCTGCAATTAGGAAGTCCACATTCTTCTTCAAAAAGACATCCAGTTGCTTTCGAAAGGCTGCTTTAACCACTGCTTTATCCTTGCAGCTTAAGTATGACGGTGTTTGACTGACTCCTCCAGCCACTAAAGCATCACCTTCATTAGCCACTTCTCTTGCAATGTCACAAGCAGCTTCATTCACTTTCTGGCACTGTATGAATATAGATTATGTCAGTTTTACCTGCACAGAGATATGCGTGTAATTTCAGAGCACAACAAGGACAAAGAGTCAAAAGCCATAATGGCTTCTTCATATTCTTTTATAATTTAAATGGATTTTTTAATAATATTGATTAGGAAGATCAGCATATTTTAAAAAAATAGCAAACATTACGAAAAAAATTTCTTGCCACCTCTAAGTTATCATATTATTAAATACTACAAAAACATATTACCTTTAATACATCTTACACAGTCTATAAAAAACAAATATTTGGTGTGAAGTGGAATTTTCTTTGCCTCTTAGAAAATTAGTTGGTTACAGTTAAGTGTATCCAATTTGTGGGTAGAAAACAAAATATGTAGTAATTTCAACTTATTTTTTCATTTTTGAATGTCTTTTGATAATTTTCAAAATTTAAGATATAATATTGATATAGAGTTATTTAAGGCATTTTTAAAAAGATATTATTAATTATCTGATGTTAAAGTTACCAATTTAAGAACAGTAAAGGAAAACTTATCACTATGTATGATTAATTAATCACCTAGACTGAAAGACATAGTCCCTCTATTCCTAAATCAAGATGACTAGAACAGCTTACAAAAAAGAGGTTAAGCTGGGAAAAAATATTTTGGGGAAAGAATCATGATTTGGGATAGATAACAAGTACTGATTAGAGCAAGTTTCTCTGCAACCCATGGACTACTTAGAATCTGCACAGGTGAAGTTTTCCATGGCTGCCTCAAAAGACCCAGCTGATTTTTAAGGCTGTTGCTGACAGATTGTCTTCCATTTGCACTTGTGCTCAGGTACATGTTTGGGAACTCTGGGAGGTGGAGCCATAAACCAGTGAAAGCCTGGAGAAACCTGCTTCTAGAACTGGCAGCAAATCAATCTTGAAAGTTTTGCTGCAACACATTCCCAATACCAGGTGCTCTCCCAACCCTTCTTACAGTTTTGCACGGCAGCAAGAGTTGCAGTGTGGCTTGTTGCAGAGACACTGTATTTCCTGGACTACCACTTCAGACATTTCTATGTTGCATCTATTGAATGTAAAGGTACAGCATTTCAGATAAATTTGCTCAGATGACGTTTTGGTATGGCCTTTTAATTAAGCCTCAAGTGTTTCCCAAGTGTCCAGATTGTTCTAATTTCTGACTTGGGTTATCTTCACAGATACAAAGATATTCCTCCCTCCTTGCCCCCTGGACAATCTTCTCTATTTTGCAGAGAATGAAATAGACAATAGGACCAAGAGGGAAAGTATCCGAGAAAACACTCAATGGCAAATCTTCTAGTCTGAAAGAAACTATATAGACATGTTTGTGCCAGAAGTCCCAGTGGAGGTGAGCCCTGCATCTAGTGAACACACCCAACATCCTACAACTCCTTTGTGTAAAAAACCACCCACATGGTACTTCTGTTCCTGTAGCAGATTACGCTTACACATGAGAAGGGAAATATTGACCACGGTGTATACCTTGGATTTTTTAGTGAAGACATGGTTCTAAAAACCATTCCATTCTCATTAGCCACTCATTATTTTCTAGTATTCTTCACCATTTTTGCAGTTAATTTTTTTCTCTGGATGTTAAAGCATTTATTTTTTCAGCTGATTTTGCTCTCTGTGCATTTAGTCCTCCTTATACTCTTTGTATCAAAACTGCAGTAAATTAATCATCTCCTCAGATGGGAAAAATACAATGTGGGTACCCTCTTTCCTCTTTTCATCTTTGCCCCATTTTGTTAATTTTTTGTCCTTTAACCTTGTCTTTCTTGCTATTTCAAACTCTGAAACTGCATCATCTCACTCTTTGGTCCTCAAATATAGCCAGAACTGTTATGTCAAACTGTGAAAGTACTCGATAATGTCTCTAGTAAACCTTTTGAAATTAATCAATTTATTTCCTATGTCCATCAAAACAGAGTTTCACTCACACTTATTTTCTCAGCTACATAATTGCCCCTGTTCTCTAGTTTGTCCTCACTGGCATAAAAGGTGAATGTCTGCAGAACATTGGATCCAGCTCTGAGGAACTCCCTGTGAAGCTGACGAACTGCAAAGAATTAAAAGAGACAAAGAGATGTTTGGTACCATTATTACTGTTGTTATCACAAAATTAAATGCTTACTGAGGTAATGTTACTGTAAAATAAGTGATACTGTGTTTACTAGAAGAGCCATTATGAGAGAGTAGAAGCAGTACCCCAATCAGTGTAGAACTCCTTTCTTCTCACTCTCAGAACTTTAGGTAGAAAACTTTCTCCTTAGCTATTCTCTGCTAAGAAAAACTGAAAATTTCTATTTAGTTAATTGTCAGATTCAGTTTTGCATGCCACCTTGCCTATCTTCTACTTTCTGCAGTCCTTCAGACTTCCCAATTTCACTTTATAGAATTGCACAGTGTTTTAGGAAAGGAAAGCAGACATCTAACGAAAAGAATATGAAAGCATAACAAGAATACCAGACCAAAAGATCATCAAATGAAAAAGCCGTATTTTCTTAGCTTCTAGACTCTGAAGAAGAAAACAGGAGAAAGTAACATGGTAATAAATTACAGGACAAGCTGATGTTTATATGAGACAATACAATGTTCCATTACCTCCTCTATTTTGTATTTTCTATTTTTCTTCCCCTACTCCAGCTGAAGCTAGTGAGCCAAAACCAAAGCTCTATTTTGCTAAATACAGCCTTAATTAAAAGGTGATTTGTTGCTCCAGAAAAGTGACTTGCAACACAGACTTAATTCTTCTCATAAGTCAGCACATAATGATTTTACTAGAGATCCAACACTTCTTTTGAAGCAAAGGTTGGCATTACTTTTGCTGGACAAATTTCCTACATTAGGACTGCGTTAGCAGGCTCTGTAATAGTAGTTCTGTCTTCATCGCTGTAAGCAGTATACTGCAATCGCCTCATGGGGAACAGAACAGGAACTGTCAATTGATTTTATGTGTATCCCCACAGACCAATAATTATAATAATTTCTAGCATACTATTTATCATGTAAAACAGTTAAAATGCTCAACAGCTTATAGCAAATACAGGAATAATTTATTCCCTAGATACTGTACACAGACACAGGAACAATGCAGTTTCTATGGCAGATGTTTGGTAAAGTTTTCTTGAGGTCCTGGTTTCTCATACCTCATTGTCTACAGACAATCTATGGTATTAGGAAAATGTGTGAATGTTCCATAAGAAAAAAATTACTCCCTTCAGCTGCAACAAACACAGCCTTCTATGCCAGAGAAGCTCAAACAGCAGTTTGTTGTGAACAGGAGACTGTCTACATTCTGAGGGAAAGAATAGTGTTATAAGTATCAGCCTGACTCACATTCAACCCCAGCAAATAATTTTTACCAGGAGAATATATTGTTACTATTATCAGGCCCACAGCAGTCTGCACTATCAAAAACCCAAACCACTGTAATTTACTTCTTGTGTGACTTCCAGGATGTTATTGAAGCTGTGTTTTCCTCCACCATTTGAGAAATGAGGATAACAGCCACGTATGAGTCTAAACAAGTAGTAACAATTTGATGCATTTTAGGAGTCAGATGTATGACACTGAGTTTTCATTTTAATCCACCATGAGTCAGACATTTCACAAAAGACACAGACTTAAGCTAACAGAAGGTGAGGGCAATGAGTGCCTATGCGTACTGGTGACTACAGAGCAATACCTGACCTGTGTCAGGAGAAATATTTACATCTCATTTCTAAATTTGTCAGTCCAGCAAAACTTTTCTGTTGTAATGGAGATAGCGGTCTTGAACTCACTCTTCCCCCCCACCCCCTTGCTTGCTGCATTCTCAAAACTTCCCTCCTTTTCCCTCCTTCCTTAGAAAGACAAGAAGGCCTGGTAGTTGTACGGGGCTTACACCAGCTGGCTCAGCCAGTTGCTCCTTCCACTCTTCACACCTGCTTTCAAAGTAACATGACCCTTAAGCATGCAGTAGCAAAAAGCAGTAATGGGGGGAGGCAGCACACTGCACTAAAAGAAATGAACACAATTCCAGTGAAGGATGTATTTATAAATAGCCTATCAGAGGCTTATAAAAATTTTATAACTATGTTACAGACGTAAGAAATATGTTCTAGCAAATCAGCAGCAAATCTTAGAAGGATGGATTCTAACCTGTAACTACTGATCACCTATTTAAAGCAAATCTGTGTGTCAATTTAGCCAATTTAAGCCATTTTTCAACTGCCTCTGTGTAAGGCAATGTCTTGCATGCCCTGTGGACTGAGACCTGCACTTCCAAAAAGGACATGTAGAGAGTGTAAAGGGCTTTTGAGTGGAAAGTAAGTAAGCAAAGGGGAAATAAAGAGCACAAAGCAAGTGCTATGATTTGTAAGATGAAATGTGCAGGGGCAGACAAAGGTAGAGGTGGAGAGGTGTGATACGATGTCTTCTGGGGAGATGAGAGTCAGCAAATTAGATCACTGCCCTTTAAACCTTTGCTGAAGCTCTGCATTAGCTAAGGCTGCTGTGACCCAAAGTTAGGCATGCTACACATAAAGTGACACTACAAGGCTGAGAAGGATTAGGGTAAAAAGTAGGTAAGGGGTACAAAGCAATGTAATAGAAAGGGCTAAGATCTCTTTCCTTCTTCCCCTCCTCTTCCTTACTCCCCCTGTACAGAGGAAAAAGACTAACTTAGAACGGAACAAAGTTATCTTTTTTCCTCAGGATATTCTGAATTGGGTTGTGGGATTAACTGCACATCATATTACTTGGGCACATGCTTTCTTGTAATGAGGCATACATAAATAGATAATAGCATCTGGAAGGCATAGAATGATTGCTTGTTTTGTCTCCCTCCACTTTAAGAGAGCTACTCCATCAAATGTTTATTGCAATTCTTAGGTTCCTATGAGCTTTATCATTCCCCATTTCACAGCAGAGACAGACATATTAAATACTCCTCTTCTATTCCATTGTTTATTAAAAGCTGCTATTTTCCTGAAAGAATTAATAAACAAACTGTATTGATTTATAACAATATAAAAGTCCTAGAATGGCTAGAACACAACAAAACAGAAAGTTAACTGCAGAGTTCTTTTTCACAAGATGTTTTAATGAGAAGCTTTATATCAGTTCAAGGACAGACTGGATAAATCCACGAGAGAGAAATCAATGAATGTTATTCATTACAAAGATGCCATATCTGGATCAAAAAGTCTCTGAGCTGCAAATTATTGAAGACTAGGAGAGCATCCTGGAGAGGTATCACTATATGCTTGTGCTACTCATATTCTTACTCAGCCAACTGCTTTTGGCCAGTATTAAGAGCAAGAAAAAGGGGTAAGATGAGCATTTGGTCTACACAGTCTTAGGCTATTCTTAACAGTAATTCTACAGTGTCAAGGAACACTTCTATTCAAAACCTACTAAGAGTTCCTATACATGTATTATTTACCCTACCATGTTTACATTCACTACAGGATTACCATTTCCCAGTAAAACTGACCTGCTTCTGGGTGTTCTACCGTTGCTTCAGGAGTCCACGGACCAGCTTTTACGTATCCCCTCTTTTCAAGAGCAAAGACAAATCCTCCATCTCCAATCACAATTTCTCCAGCATCTAAGCGCTCTAGAATACCCTGAAGAAAGCAGGAGGAAAAATCAACAATTACGGTTCTTCAGTTTTATGGGCTTCCTTTGTTGCCATTTCCTGTATTTGCAAAGTAGGCATAAATATTTGTGGCCTACCAGAAACATCTTTGCCATAATAATAAAAAGTAATCAATTTCCTTATTGAATTTCTCTTTAAAGAATGGTAGATGATCTGTTTTGCAACATAAGGCTTTAATACGTGCATATATATTATGTAAGACTTTTCATTAGTCAGTTTTATTGTATTTCAGATATATAGCCCTCAGAACTAGAAGTCAATGGTCCAATTCCATTCCTATGAAAGTAAAACACCATCTTAAATTATCCTGTAAAATATATGAGAAACTTCTTACAATGAAACACTAGTATCAGTGACCTCTTTATTAGCTCGTTTGCTCTTTAGCTAGAATTCCATTTTGACAGAGCCTCAGCACAGGTAGTTTGTGGCACAAGATAACACAACAAGCATCATAGAGAAGAAGCATGTAACATTTTCCTATCACTTAAGAAACTTTTTACTGGCCTGGGTTTATTTACCTAGACTTACAAAACTAAGGAAAATCCTGCTTGTTTTGCACAGCCCTCAAATGTTTTAAGATGCCAAATTACAAACCTTACAGCACCCTGTGATTAACCTTGCTTCTGCCTTGAACTCCATGTTAATGAAAGGGAAGTAGTAATTTTATTTTTTTTTTAATTGAGAAATATGAGAACAACATATATTGGTTGCACCTAGTATATTTTTTTATTCCTTTCATTGCTTCATTGGCTTGTTCAAATTTTCCAAAAAGTACCTTGCTATTACACTAAACAGGACTAATTTCTACAATTGGATTACAAGCATAATTCTACTTACTTTGAAAAGTGGATGAATGCAGACCCTTTACATTAACAAAGGTAGTGGATATAGGAAAAGAATCAAAGCTAAGACTAAAATTTCCTTCCATAGTTATCTTTCTTGATGGCACACTAGAATTTCAGTAGATAAAATTTGACAGAGTAGGAAAAAGTATTGTGGACATAGAGTTGAGTGTGGTTTTCGTGCTGAGAGGAAGGGTTTTTTAACAATTAGCCTCCAACCTTTAGTGGATTATCTTTCTTGATAATTTCTCCTTCATTAATTCAATTATCTCACACCATACATCCAGCAAAGTCAAACACTTATAATGTACCAGCATCACCCTTTAGGCAGGATGAGAGTATGCCTTTCCAACAGGAAGGAGCACTGTGCCAAGTATACCAGTTCCAGTATCAAGCGTAGCGGGGTAAGGATAGTTGGAGGCTACAAAGCCAGGCTGAGAAGGTGTTCTAGTTTTGGCTAGGATAGCGTTAATTTTCTGTCTAGTAGCCGGCATAGTGCTGTGTTTTGGATTTACTATGAGAATGATGTTCTCATAGTAATACACTGAAGTTTTTAGTTGTTGCTAGGCAGTTGTAGAGTCTACACTAAGCCAAGGGCATTTCAGCTTCTCATGCCCTGCCAGGTGCGCACAAAGCTGGGAGAGCACAGCCAGGACAGCTGGCCCAGACTGGCCAAAGGGATATTCCCTGCCATATAACATCATGCTCCGGATACAACTGGGGAAGCTAGCCAGGAGGCGGGATCACTGCTCAGAAACAAACTGGGCATTGGGGATTTTTTCCACGGGAGATGAGCAATTGCATTTGTGCATCACTTGTGGTTTACATGTGTGTGTGTATATAATTATTATTATTCTCTTCCTTTGTTATCCTGTTAAACTGCCTTTATCTCAACCTGTGAGCTTTGTTTCCATTCTTCTCTCCATCCCACTGTGGTGGGGAGGGGTGAGCGAGCAGCCGCGTGG
>VXBL01007580.1:208939-226368 GCA_013400195.1 Aramus guarauna | reverse complement strand
GCTCAGGTTTTGGCCTAACACACAGCTCACACTAAAGCTTGACGTCTGCTTGACGTATGCAGTGCCACCAGGTGAAAGTGAGAGCAACACGTACACCGGACACAACAGACAGGAAGAGATAAGGGCCATCCTGGCAGCCATTATCACCTTCAGCTGCTATCTCCTGCAGCCATCATCTCCTGCATTTTTGCAACAGTCCTGTGGGCAGTTTTGTCTGGGTCCACTGACTTATGGAGGTGGTGTAGATCAAACTTCCAAGCTGGGAGGTGTAAGTATGCCAGCTCACCTCAAAAACTTTTGGAGTGGATCTAAGAGCAGCAGGACTGCTGAGGCTCTTGGGCTCCCCGGTGTGATACCAGGGATGCTCTCACCATGATGAGGGAGGAAGAATAAATGCTGTCACCCTCAGCTGGGGACCTGTCTTGCACATAAGCACATGAGAACATGTGAGTTGGTGAATTTGTGAATTAATTAAGCAATGAAGTAGAAACTTAACAAGTTAGGCTGGTCTGTTAAAAGCAGATTGAGTCCTTGTTTGATTTTTATCTAATGAGCTCATGAATTCCAGTTTGATCACTGGCTATGTTGTCCTGTATATTTGAGAGGTCAAAACGAACCGTGACATTAGGAACTGGCACATTGTGTTGCGGGGAGACAAGTTGCTTTTGTTTGCCTGTTTGGGGGGGTTATTGGTTCATCTGTTTAATTTTACACTGAGGATTCTTGCCATTTTTCTGTTTGCTAGTGTCCAACAGCATTTTTTCCAGGCCTTTTGGACTTTGTCACTTCATTGCTTGAAATTTACCAGTTTTCTACCTGAGCATAATTTACTGCTGGCAGATTATTCTCTGCAAGCCCACAAAACAAATTTCGCTCACTCCCCATGCTCTCATTCCCCTTTATTCACCCCGTGTAAATGGTTTTGTGGATTTGAACAGAACTTCTTCAGAACAAGGGATAACAGACCATGGGGAGACAGAATAGGAAATAATCAGACCTTACAGCAGGCAGCCAGGTACTATCTTAATTTTTTTCCAGAACTATTTCCTGGTACTAAGATGCTGAAAATGACACCAGATATTTAAAATTTCCACGGAATGAGTCCATATTTATTTCTGAAATTAGCTTCAGCTGGTCAGAGGCCTGAGGCTCATGTAAAGGGGCCAGAGGTTTTATTTTGCTGAATACCTAGTCCTAGTTCTCATTTACAGTAAAACACAAATATCTTGAACTATTTATACTTGGGAGATTAAAGAGTAAATAAACTACCCAAAGATGAGATATTCAGTGTTGTTATGACAGAGAGAGGACACAAACACAGGTCTTTGGGTTCTTTGGGGATAAGGCGCCGGGACACTTAGGAGAAGCACAACTATTTTCCAAGCACCCACTAATTTATGCATTCAGATAATTTTCCCTAATGTCCATGTTGTGGGGTTTTTGCGTATTTGCTCTCAGACTGCCACTCCTAAACATTATTGTCCTCTTCTCTCATTTTTATCTGCTGTAGCATCTGAAAATCCTTACAGTAGAGCAGAATCATGTAAAAAGTATTTTTGGTATTTCTCTCATCAATGATGATTTTTAAGATTAATGTGTTTCTATATGATTTCAACATACTTTCTCCTACAATTTATTAGTTATTCCTAAACCTAAATCAATGATAAATTACTTACAGTTTAAGTAATGATAAGCATCAATTCTAAAGGGCCACGAGTGTCTGTTTTAACATAATCCCTTTTAGCACTGTTCTTAAGAATCTTGGACTTTTTCCTTAAAGGGATTTCTGTTAATTTCCTTTTGTGTCATATTGTGTCACCACTCTCATTTTACAGAAACAAATAATCTTCTTGTAACTGGCTTCTGGTAGGACACTGACAATGTTCAAGAAGGATCTCCAAGTCAAAGCATTGCTGCTGATCATTGTCCTTTCCCCTGATGACTGATACCGCTGATTAGTTGAACTAACTATTCAAAGCACCAAGAATAGTAAGTGTAAAATTGCCCATCACCCAGGAGTCAAGCAGCTGCTGCTCTCATCCCGTACGGATACATCCGAGACACGTGAAGCTAGGATCCCTGCAGGAACTGCTCAGCTAAGAGAATTTCAGTCAGTGGTCCTCCACTCTGTGTTGCTTGCTGCTGACCTGTGTTCAGATTTTGCACCCAGCTTGAGTTGTCTGAAGGGCTGCCATCCATCAGAGTATGGAAAGTGCAATGTTTATGTCACAGCTGAGCAGTTTTAGTGGCATTATTGCCTCGTGTCCTCACCGCTCCAGGTTACGCTACTGCAGTTGAGCTGAACTTCATGTATAACCCTCTCCATGGCAAATTCCAGGTGATTTTAGAAAGCCTTCTCAGGATTTAGGAGATTGTGGGTTAAATCCCCCAGAAGCTGGTGCTGTTTTCTTCTGAAACTGGAAATAAGAGTGAAATTCTGATTTTCTCATAGGGTAAACCAGCTTCTGTTGAAGATTTTGGAATTCTGCCACAAGGTCTACGCAGCAGCTGTTGTGAAGTAGGGGGAAATGGTAGAGAGCTGGGAACTGAGACCAACAGCTGCAGAATTATTTTTTACAGCTCTCTCATGCTCTTTTCCTTTGATAGGCGTCTTTTGTTTTTGCGATATTTGAAAATAGTTTTGTATGAAAAACACCTATTTCTGGATCTGGGGTGTGGGGTGAGCATCCCTGAGTGACAAGAAGATTCCCCGCTTTTTTGTCCTGAGCTGCCCAGAGAGCACTTCCACAGGGTTGAGAGAAAACAACACTATTTCTGTGGAGAAGATGTGCAAGGAGTAGTCATTGCGCTTTTGGAGACCCCCGATAGGTGATACTATTGAGGAAGACCGCTCAGTGAGAAATGAAGTGCAGCCAGCCCCCGGTCCCTCGTCTGAAGATGTTAAATGAGATACTAATGGAAAACTACCAACTTCTGAGCTGCCCTCATAAAGTTCTCGTCCTCACCTCCCAAGTAACATGTGATTAAGGTGCTCACCGTGCCATGACAGATATATTCAGACCTCTAGGATCTCCAGGTTTTGCAGGGAGGCATTGGTGAAGCCCAAATGTCCTTTCTGCGTGCCACCTCTTATCTCTTCCCAAAGTACTGGAAACATACTGTGTTTCACTGGAAAGCCACAGTAACTCATCGTGGTGTGTCTTTGAGTATGTAGGTAGAATTGCCAGGCAAGGTTTAGAAACTCTGGATTAGAATAACTATGCAAAAACATCAGAAAATGTTTTAATCAGGAACTCTGTAAGCTTTAGGTATATGTTCACAGTTCCCTCTGATATGTAATTCTCTACTGAATTTCTCAACATATGTGATTCTTCATACATATTATTATAAAACAACTCAATTCCAGACTTTTGTCACATTTCAGCCCTTCACTCATAGTTATGACATGTTGAAAACTAATATTTTTTCCACAGGAGGTAACTGAAAATTTGTTTACTGATACAAAAATATGAAGTCAGGTTTCTGAGAGCCAAGGTATGTTACTGAATTAATCCCTTCTCACACTTCATGCTTTGTTCTGATGTGTTTCTTAGAT
This sequence comes from Aramus guarauna, assembly GCA_013400195.1. Lineage (NCBI taxonomy): Eukaryota > Metazoa > Chordata > Aves > Gruiformes > Aramidae > Aramus > Aramus guarauna. The sequence goes on along the minus strand of VXBL01007580.1, from coordinate 222,812 downwards.
AAAAGTTACCTCTATGACAAAAGAATTTGTCATCAGTTCTGTGTCATAACAGTCCCTGCAGAGAATGTATCATTTCAGAAACTTCAGCATATAAAATGAAACTGCTCTAAGATCGCAACATAAAAAGACTTTTAGAACACTGTAGAAGAAATATTCAGTTACTGAAAGTGGTTTTCCATCATCCACCCCTTCATCATCTTTAACCAATTTAAAGATTGCATTTGAGAAATCCTCACCCAATATGCAGAGGTGACTTAAAGAAGCTGGAAAATCTTTTAAGTTCCTTTCAATGGCATTAGACCAGACAACTATTTTGGGGCAATAAGCCTCAGAATATTTGTGTATTATGCTGACAAAATGAAACATACCCTGAAATGCCTAGACTTTTTGGCATATAAGAGCAATTAGAAAGCTTTTTTATATAACTTTCAAACAAAGAATTATCCGTTACGTATGTCATTGTTTTATGCAGCATATGATCTGAGCGGTTAGATAGAAGCAAATGTTCTTGTTTTTATTGAGATAGATACTAGAATATTCCCCTTGTACACTTATATTAACATGACTATGATAACTATTTCATTCCAATTATCTAAAGTATCAGAGGTCACTGAGAAAAGTCTGCCCTTTTCATCGAAGTCTTTAATTATTTTCTACTTTTAAAACAGGAGATATTATATTTTTTGAAATATATAACGCTTTTTCCCCTTCCAAATTATAGGTGAAAGAGTCACTCACTTCAGATTAAATAATCTACTGTCACAATCATGATTTCTTTGCTTGGCACACTTTTTATTGGTTCTGTAGTAGTCAATTCTGTCTTTTTCTCTTTCTTACCAATAAAATAAGTTATTTCTTAGCAGAAATGCTGGAATTTATTTTTATGATTTTCTCTTTTACTGTGCTGTCCTATGTCTGACAATCCATCATGAAAAACAGGAAAGCTCTTATCTTTTTTTGATCTATGCAGAATTCTTCTACAGTGAAGGAGTATCTCTTGTTTTGCTGATGGGATGTTTATTTATCTTGAAAGTCATGGCCATCATGTATATAGGTATATAAATAAGCAGAAATAGAAATACGTGAGCGACACACCCAACCCTAACTTACAATCACTTACTCGCCTCTTTAGTGCCCGTATACCTACCTGTCCATTAGATAGAGGTGCATCACATATGACTGTATGTGATCTTTTAAGCAGGTAGGATAGCACAGTCTTTATAGAGGGTAATTTTAGCTGAAGAGCTTGGAAGTAGACTAGAGCTTTTCTGGAAGATGCCTAACGTATCTTCTTACACTTCAGCAGTAGCTGAAGCTTTCCATGAAGTTTATGAATGAACTTATGAAATCTGGGGCTCAGGATTTAATTCAATGACTCACAATTCCCTCTAGGAGTAAGAACTCGCCATACTTTTCTCAACTGTTCCTACTCTTCAGAAAACAGGAAGAATTTCTATGTCATGTTTTTTGGGGGGGATCCACTCGACCTCTGCTGTCTCTGGAATGGTCATGAGGTCTTTCTCCTAAGCTCCGGAGGGTCCCAGCTCACTTTCCAGTTCCCTGAAAAGGCTGTAACTCTTCTTTATGTGATAGTGTGTGTAGGAGAATACATTAGTGCCACAGGAGAACTCCCAGTTGCTAAAATTCTCCTTTATTTATAGGATGCTGAGCCTGTTACGAAACTTCCATAAAGCTCTGGTAAAGCCACTACTTAAAAAAAATATAAATAGTACAGAAACCAGAAGGGCTGGTTTGTTTCATGTTTCTGGCCTTCTCACAGTACTCACTAAACGTGTGCAATAAAGCATATTAGACTTCAAATTACATTAAGTATTTTCTGTTCATATAGAAGCCTTCAAAAGGTGAAACCTTTGAAAGATTTCTTTTTTGCATGCCATTGCCTTAACTGGGTTACAAATGCAGAAATAGAAGTGCAGGGGAACATCAGTCTTCAGATAACAGTCTAGGGGAACGTCAGTCTTCAGTAGCCAATGGCTCAAATACAGGTCCGCACCCATGACTTTATATTTTAAGTCTGTATTTCAGAACAGCCACAGAATAAGAGAAAATTGTATTTTTCCTAGGCTTTGTCTTAGATTTTTTTTTAAATATTTCATTTCCTCAGGCTGAACTCCAGCCTGAAACAGGTTTTAGTCAGCAATTAGATTGGTTGGTGTTGCCTGATAAAACTCATGCCAGTAGCATTCGACTGAATGGTTCAGCCTTCTCCATATCCTTCTGACAAGTGGGCAAAAGAAAAGATGTCCCTTACAACTAAAGATGGAGTGCACCCATGGTGAAAAAGGTTGTTCTGCTAGCAGGGAATGCTGACACTCGTGGGGTCTCATCAGCCTTTACAGACTTGAGTGCATCAGAATCTGCCCATTTTTTTACACTGTCCTTAAAACCTACCTCTGGTTAGCTAAGCCCAGGCAGAAGTCTTCTTACTCAGAATATGTTGTCATTAATGATGCACTTCAGATCAGAATTATGCTTTTGAAGTGATTCTCTTGATTGTGCCCACTTACTGCATTTTGGTTTGTGTCACAGAGAGGTCTTGACATGTGTGGATGAGGTCTTCCTAAGGTCCCTAAAACAAACTTCCTTACGGATGAAACCAAACTAAACAGTATGCTTCAGGACTGTACTAAGTGTGCTCCAGGCACTGCGGGGCAGCAGTCCAGGCATCCAGACCAAAGCTGAAACACGTCTAATGTCAGTGTTGGATCATCACCACAACCTTGGATTGTGATCTGCAAAGTTGCATTCACTCCAGGTGCTTCACACAACTTGCTAAGGTGGATGCAGCCTTGGCAGGAGAGAGCTGGGGAAACTGGGTTTTTACAGGTCAGAGGAAAATGTCTTTTGGGTGGCAGAGTCTTGTGTTCGGAGTTCATCGTTCTAGTCATCGTGCTTCCTGCATTTGCATAATAGGTTTTGAAATAAAAAATGGGGGTTTTGGACATGGTAAACTGGGAGGACAGTCTGGTGCTCTACAGCCTCGAGGTGGCCAAAAGACCCAAGCTGCTCAATTTTGTCTTTAATGAAGCTATGTTTAAGTCATGATGTCTACAGGCACATGCTTTCAGACTGGATGTTGGGAACTCGTAAAAGACCTGCAAAGTAAAAATTTATTTTAAAAAAGTAAAAATTTATTTTAAAAACTGGGTCACTCGCTGCCCCCTTAAAAGAGAGCAGTAGCAAATGCATTGGACCCAGCTTGAATGAACTGGGGGTCAGTGCCAGTGTGTGTTTGCACGTGCTCACCTTTGCTGTGAAACATTGTCCCCACTTGGAGACTAGAGCATAGCTGACCTTCCAGGGATGGGATAAATCCCTACCTTCTGGATTGCAATGTTGCCATCACTACCAGCTTGGTGTTTCCCTCCTTGGCAAAGTTTTAAGAAAATAGCTGAGTTCAGTGATGGGCCCCAAGAGAATTTTATCGCTGGGGAAGGAATGTGATGAGAGACAGATATTTAGCATAAAACCCACGCAGCGTCTTTTTGTCCCTACTGGTATTTAGGTCATCCCCGGTAAAATAAAGGGACAGCTGGATATGTGCAGCAGCTATTTTTGGCTTCTGGAACAATCATTTTGGATTAGAGGAGGCTAGGTGCAAATTAAAGAGGCCTATAGCTCTCTTAAATTTTTGAGGATTAGTGGCTCGTCAGTTATCGCTAAGAAGGGCGAGCAGGAAGCTGGAAGATAATCTGTTTTAGCAGAATTTGCGAGCTGCGTCGTCGCCGGCATTTGCCCAGAAGAAACACTGAGGCACGTCATGTTTACAGCAGCTGCTCTGAAGCCTGAACAATCAAAACACAGATTTCTCCCTGAAACTGAATCCAGCCACGCTGAAACTCCCGCACGCGGATGAAAACCCCCAGCTTTTATTTTCTGTTTATTTACGGTAAGTGCCTGTGGAACGGACCGTGCTGGCCCCCCCCGCCCGGTGATTTCCAGCGCATCCCGCTGTGCCTGCGTGGGCAGAGCCACCCCAGCGCTCTCGCAGCGGTGGGAAGCAGCCAGGCTGCCTGCAAAGGCAACGCTGAACCCGGCGATGGGTCTATGGCTCCGGAGAGCTCATGCTGCCCACGGTGACAGCCGGGATTTCCAGCCCGTGGTGCTGAGCGGGACGTTGTTTCCCATAGCGGTCGTTCCCCAGGATGAGTGGTAAGGATGAGATTAAATTTGCAGTGTGATCCTGCTTCTGGCTGTTGCAGACTTTTGAAGAGACTGTGACAGTGGTGGCTTATAAGAGCTAGGAGATTAAAACTGGGTTTGCTTCTTTTAAAAGGCAGAGCTACCACTCCGGTTACGGTGGACGTGAGACCCGCCTGGTTACAGGAGAAGAGGATAAGCGCTCACTTGGAGAATAAGAGCTTACTTGGACTTAATCCAGTCCAGGAATAGAGAAGTATGACAAAATCAAGCATTTCAAAACATAATTACACCAGAGACAGGAAGCTGTGCCCAAAGGACAAATTCTGCAACAATATTTCAAACTCTGACTATTTACATGCATTTAGGAACAATTTCACATCAAAGCAAATTATTTTTTCCATGATGGCTGCGTCAGAAGGTAGCGGGATTTTCTCTGTAGAGAGCTGCACAGCTTTTTCTTTAAAGTAAGGCCTTGCATGGTTGGCATCAAGTGGAAACCAGGAGAAATGCTGGACAAAGAGTCGTTTTTCTTGTCCAGATGAGCTTGATTGAGTTAAAAACCACCGAGAGGCTGTAGCAGAGCAGTGGGCTAAAATCCAGATCACCCCTTATAGCTTTCATGGGGCTACAGCAGGCAGCTCCCACCCTGATAGAGTGAAATCAAAGAGCCTGTTTTGGCCTTCAGGGACATGAACAGAGCTCGTTGAATTGTATTTTACAAAATCTCTGTTTCTTTTGGATGCGTGAGTCACTAGGCTGGCACCTCCAAGCCATTAAGAGCCCAAGACCACTCCGTGGGCCACGTGTAAGGTCCTTTGCCCACCCTTGGCAGCTTTGTCTCTGGTTCCCGATGACTGCAATTACACTGCAGTTTGAGAAACTTCAATACGCTCGTTCCTTGAATAGGAATATCCACTAGTCAGTCTAGTTTCCTAATAACGAATGACCTTCTTATCTGGCTTCATTTCCTAAAACAAATTTTCAAAGGCAAACTCATTGTTTTTCCTTCTTCTGTTGGTTTGCTCGGCCCTGTTCACAGGCCTGCAGGGTTACAAACCCTCTCTGATCATATGCTAATGAGTCATTAGTACTGACTGTCTGCTAATGTGAATAAATCACCCCTTCTAAGTCACTCTTTGTCCAAATAAAGAAGTCTATTCTGATAACAAAAACGTTACAACCAGCCAAGAATCAGTGAGATGATAAAATTAGAGCAGCTCTTCCTCAGGGCTGCCAGGAGCAGGGCTCAGCTGGCTCTGCCTCTGCCTGGCTGGTCCTCACTACCTCCACCCCCTTGTTTTATCCCCTTGTTTTATTCAAGCATATGTGTTCACTTAACTACACTTTGAGTCTAAGATTGCGTAATCGTGTTTCAGTCAGATTTTAAAGTCTTTAGATGGCTAAGAACAAAAGGTCAACACTGTTATTAGCTGTGTAGCTTTAGTGAAGTGTGACTTCTCACCATAAAATTGGCACAAGGTAATTTTAAGATTTTTTTTACACTTTCGTTAGCAAAGCAGAATTACCCATTCACTTCTGGACAAGGTTAAATAGCTGACAACAGGTACAGGTTAAATATTAAGGCATTGGTCCTTCATGTCAGGTAAGAAGTTGCAGTCGTCTTCAAAAATACTTGAAACTTCAGGCAGCACCTTGGAACCGGTACAAGGAAAGACCACTTTTAATTAGCACAAGGGAGCTGTACAAATTTTGAGCCAGATTCTACTGTGTTGCACCTTCACACAACCTTGCAAGAGCAACAAAGGCTATATATTGCTGGTTGAAAAACTCAGCATATTTTTTTTTCAAGAACAACCAGTGTTTGCTTGCATTATATTCCGCAGGAGTGAAGATGCAATCAGATGAGGTGGCTGAACTGACTTCACAGCTTGCTATTCCTAAAAAAAAAAACAGTTGTTTTTTTTTTAATATTTTTTTCTGGGTTAATTTCTACCACTTTCAGGAGCTCAGCTGCCTCCTTGAAAGGTCAGATAGCACCCAGGGAAGAGCTGGGGACCACTGGGGTAAGAGGAAACAGGAGAATGATGGTGACAAAAAGGAGGAGGAGGAGATGGGGCAGGACTGCTCCTTTTAGCAGCCCTGAGCTGCTGGATCAGTTCAGCCTATTTGGTCTGACTGGACCCTTGGGGTCTTACAGTAGATTTGCAATAGGCCAAAATCTCCACAGTTCAAACATTAAGACCCATTTTAATAAAATGTTTAGGCTCCTGGTATTTTGCTAGACTCGAAACTTCCTTCTTTATTTGCTTTTCAAAGAGTTTCATAGCAGCCAGGATCTATACCTTATTGTGTTTGGGTCTGTGGAATTATGATTATGATGATAACCTTGAAAATATGAACCAATCTCAAGTCACTCGTTTGCTCACAGCTTGCAGTAATAACTACCGTAGGGGGTAAAAAGCCGCCTTCATTTCAGGCAGAGACCGTGTGCTTCCAGAGTGCACGATTTTGGCATTTTTTCTTAAATATTACTGAATTTGGTATTTGCACTCTAAAATGCACCAGCTCCTTGCTTTGGGCCAGCACCCATTTCTCATCCCTTTGTATGGTCAGGACGTGCTTGCAGCTCAGTTTTCCTTCCTGGTTTTCCTCACGTGGCTTTCCAGGCTGCCTGAACTACGGCACATGATGCCTGAATGCTAAACCTTTACCTGAGTAATGCCCTCATTTACTATCCAGCCATACTACCAGTCCTGGACTATAGCGTGCTCTAGCTTAGCTGTTGAAATCTCCTTGGGGATGTGGTTTAGAGCGGAGGCAAGAGACGCAGCCAGGATTTCTAAAGGTGGCCATGACCCATGTTCTGCGTGCTGTGCGGCTTGGATGAGTAAGTCGGGCAGAAACAGAGGCGAAAAGATGGCAGACCGTAGCTGTGTACAAATAAGGAGATTTTTTAACTGCACTGAACATGTGAAGGCTCCTAATTCACAAAGATTCAAAGTGAAACACATTACATTATTACAGTTGCGTTTAAAATTGCCTTGAAAAGGATGGGAAAAGCTTAAGTGTCTTAGGATGGCCAAGAGGCCATTTAAGGTGAAATGCCCCAGCTCATTTTTGTGGTCTCCCAAAACACATGTTGACTATGTGAGTCCTTCTGGTTTCCTTTAGTTCAAACTAAAAAAAAAAAGATGCTTTCCACACACCTACTTACACTTGCGCTAAGGTGAAGAGGGTACTTCCCAGAGAGGAGACGGCTGTGTAAAAATGGCTTAAAAGCTTTTCCTGACTGCACCTCGAATGCTAGTTGGTCCTGGCTGGCTGAGGAGTACCTGGCCGTATGCTGATGTGGCCAGGGCAGCAGTGGGTCAGGCCGTGCCCTGGGGGAAAGGTCCGTGCTAAAGCTGGGAAGTGGATGTGTTTCAGTGGTGCTGTGGGGAAAAAACCTTAAAACCTCACTGTTGTAATGTTTTATAAGCAGAATCTACTGTTGCTTTGCTTTTGATAACAGGTACTCGGCGATTCGTGTAAGATTCCTGTGAGGCCTCCCTTGTATTGTATTTTACAGCCACCGGTGCAAGCCTGATTGATTAGCAGTGACAGCTGACTGAGGACACAGTCCTCTTTCCAAATGGCGAGAGGTGTCCTGTAGCATTTGCCAGCCACATTTACCTAGGTTTGGGGGTGGCGATCACAGCTATGGGACTGCTTTTTCTTAAGTAATACTCTAATTCATTTAATAATGCAAATGTGGTCCCAGCAGTGCAGCTTTACTGCATTATGACTAATCTCTGTCACAGCAGGATGCCAAGAATGAGTTTCTCTGGGAAGCTGTGGATATGCATAATGAACAGCTATCCCTAATAAAGTCTTTTTAATCAGGAGTCTTTCTCAGATCCACTGAGTTAAATGAGTTTGCACTTTGTAAACACAAGGGTCCAAGTCTCTGACTTGGGTAAAAGACTGCATCTACTCTGAAGTCAGTGAACATTTAAATAAATTGACACCCTGGCCCTAAGAGTTAACGTTTATGCTCACATGTGTGGTAGGAAAGCCTGTGTAACTCTGTACTGCCCCTAGTTAATGTACATAGAGTATGTGATACTGCTTTCTGTGAATACATTTCATTTTCCCTCTAACACCCTTTGAACACAAGTCACAGCCAAGGACTCTGTCAGTGTATTTCAACCAAATCTGGGGGGGGGGAAAAAGACATATATTTCAAAGATGCAAGTTTTCTGGATGTTTGAAGAAAGCAGGTGAGAAAGGAGACCATATGTATGGGTAGTACTCTAGTACTTTTTTGAAGTACTAATTTTTAAGCAAATTTCCCATTTGCCCACTCTTGCTCTGTGTAGTTCTGTGTCATGGGCTGGTCTCAGTGTGCACGAAAGGAGTTCCTTTCAGATGAACCTGAACGGGGAGATGCTCTCCAGGATTGTCTTCAATGTTCTTTAGTCACATATGGGCGTATAGTCTGTGAGACCAGGCAAGGGATGCTTGAAAATCCCTGAAATTTAGATAGCGGAGAGCATGATGTCCTGTTCCTCTCTACGGACCTGGTCTTATTAGTCTGCACTTGCTCTCTAACACAGATGTGGCCATCAGCATCCTCAACAGAGGCACCCCATCCTGGTTGACATCAAACAGTCTGTCAGGTGCTGTCTCAGTGCCCCAGCTTCAGGAAAGCTTCATCTGGAGTTCAGACCTTATGAGGTGCCAGGGAGCCCAGTCTTCCATATCAGAGTGTGTCTCTGTTGATTGCGCCTCAGCAGGGAGATCCCGCTAAAAGCAAGCAGGCCTCCTGAGGTCTGCTCTTCACAGGACTACCTGTTTAATAGAAACAGTTCTGCTTCCAGTTTGGGATTTATACAAGCATACCCGCTAGGAAAATCTGTCCCAGGAGTTTGGAGCATTGCAATTGTTCTTATGCATTAAAAATCACTTCAGCAACACATTTTGTTTTCGGGAGGCTGTATCCCCTCGAGGATTTGCAATTGAATGTCACAGCATTATAATTAGACATGAGAATCCATAAGTAAAACTGACAAGTTTGCCTTTGATGGCCATCCTATGCGGCAAGGCCCATAACCTTTGAAAAATATAGATATATTACAGGTATAACAGACCAATCTTTTATTCATAGGGTCACCACCAAGGAAATGAATCTGTGCTGCTCAATATGACCATTGACTTGACAAGATTTTGCAGGCTTACTCCAAACTGAGGTGCATTTTTTTCCTTATTTCTCTTGTTAAAGAGAAGGTAAGTCTGCCTTGTGCTCCAGTAAGAATAATCATCTACATTCCCAGTACAGACAAACCCAGGAGAGTAAGATATTCTTTTTCCTTGACTGTTTCTATGTTGACTACAGAGGTCGGAGCAGCCAGTCATACAAATTCAGATGCTATTGTGGTTAAAGTCACTTTGTAAAAGAGGCTGGAAACGTCTTCAGTTTTTTACTTTTTTTTTTTTTTAACTACATATTTAATGAAGTGAGAAAGATAAGTTCTTTTTATGCCAAAGATGCCAAGTAGATATGCAGGATCAGTTAATATTTTCTGCTTACTTCTAACACCATTTGCAAATACTGTCCCCCTAGAATTTCACACCAAACAGGTTTTGTAAAAACCTAAGCCTCTAAATTTCATCTCTTAATTTTTTATCACACGCAATGTGTCTGTCAGAAGGAAAGCCCATAGCCCACCCAGGGCTGTCACACAGACTCTGCAGTTGTACTGCATAAGCACAGCAGCTACTGCTCCCACTTTGGGGTGGAAACATTCCAGTCTTCTCACGGAAATCCAGCGTGGCAAATCTATTCCTCTGTTAAAAACAGGGGTTTGCCTTCATTTTCTGGCTATGATAACGTGTTTCATTTTTTCTCACATACTTGTCCAATTAAAATTGCAATCATTACAAAGCCATGTCTGGCTTCTCTGGCTCTGGAATTTCACAAAGCAAGTCACCACTAGGATGGGAAACCCAGGATGGTCTGCTGAAGAGCTGGTAAAAAGATGTCTGAATTTGGTTACGCATGGAGTCATGAAAGAAAAACAAAGGGAACCTCCCTGCGTTATCTTCTGGGTTCCTTTTTCCAACGCTTGATGGCAAGCCTAAACCTGAGGACTGTTTCAGAAGGTTAGATCTTTTTTTCCTGAATTTTTGACCAAGTCACCTGGACCTAGACCTCCTTCCTGCCATGCTATGTGGGAGTGTACCTTAGAACTATAGCGATGTGTCACCTAATGTGGTGCCAGTGTGCAGCAAGTAAATCTGGGAGGGACTACTAGATAAGGTTCAGAGAAAAATTCGTTACAGATTATAAACCTGGTTTTGGGGCTTATTGTAAAATCAGATGTGGGATGTTCATGAGAAGGAAATTTAGCTCATGAATAGTATTTGAATTTTTCTATTTAAGCACAACCGATATCAATTTATTTAAATGTTTTTAAAAGAGAGAGAGATAGAGAGAAATTATTTCCAGTTCCCCCATTCAAACTTTGCTCTCATCTGATCTGAGAGACTTTCAAGGGAAAATGGACTTAAAACTACTCTTTTGTGAAAGTGGTAATTGATAAACTGGTCTAAATTTCACAGCCGTTCTCAGGAGCTCTCTGAATACTGTCTGAAAATGAAATAAGGTGTTAAAGATATTTCTTATAATGAGGTCCTCTGAATTTTGTCACTGGAGTTATGTGACCTAACTGAATTTGTTTGGCAAGGTGTTAGCTAACGTACAATCATTCGTAATGCTGATATTTTCATCTTCACAAACCTACATAAACCTACAATCCATGTAGCTTAAACTGTCACTGCAGCATAAATCAAAGGCCTTAGTATATCCCTTCTGAGGATGGTGTACATGTTAAATGTCTATACTCATACACTAGAGTAAATTTTATAATTAGCGAGATGCAATACGCTTTAAGAAATATACTCACTAAGGAGGGAGCCCAGAAGCTTTTAAAAAACAATGCTCCTTATTAATATGCTTAAAGACCGTCAGTGTGAGCAAACAAAGCAGAGCCGTAGAAGCTGAAAGGAAATCCTGTCTCTGCTCTGCCCTGTGGGGACAGCTAACGTGCCTGAGGTGGCCGATGATCAGAGGTGAGGGTCTCTGGTGGGAAACCTGCAGCTGAAGAGGGATATTTAAGCCCCAGTCTTGGTGTGAGGTGGGGACCCGAGTACCCCAGTTATGAATCTGGCACGAGGACTATTGGTGAGAGAAAAAGCAGTGTTTGGCTGGTCACCGAGGGATGCACTTTGCAAGAAAATTCTCAAGTCTCGTTGATGCCTTCAAAAAGCTGATGTTTTTATAATGCTTCAGGAGTCTCAGAGGTTGTTAGGGAAAGTGCCTTGCTCACCCTTACTTTCAGGAACCAGTAATACTGTTTTCCTTGGCAAAAAGGATTTTTAATGATTCCTAGGGGCTCAAACAGAAGCCCACTTGGGATCTGAGAGAATCACAACTCAACCTCTACTATTTCTGTAGCTTGCTAACACTGTTTGCCATCACAACCAGGACAGGAATTTTGGAGGGAAGGCTCAGGTAGCACCAAACAGGAGTAAATTGTCAAAATCTATTCTGCAAGCATCCCACAAAGCACTACAGGTTGATGGTAGGAAGAGCCTTGCTGCAGGACTCGGCTCTGCCTCTGCACAACCCGACTGCTCTCCGCTTTGTTGCTGGGGTTTTTGCATTTGGGCTTTTTCATTTTTCAGGGCCTAATTCTTTTCCAGGTTCTCTAAAATAATCTCTTTTGGATAATCTGAAAACCATTAGTCAAAGACAGCGCAAGCACAGTAGTCGTGCGTGTTGTTTAGTAAAATGAGAAGAGAGACCGACATTGTTAGAGTGTTCACGTTATTTGAAAAAGTGTTCTCAAAGTACATTAATCTCAAGAAACATAATGTGGCGGTTCCATTTTACCCCATGGCTACCGTGAGCTAGTACCACGCCTGACCCAGCTTTACCATGGGTCTCTCTATTACAGACATAGGAATATGAATATTTTAAAATTGCTGCTCCTCAACAAAGTGAGCACAGCCTGCCCCGGCTTTTATCAGATCCCAGCAATAGCGTGTATTTGCTGGATGCAATACGGCTCTAGGTTTTAAATTAACTGTACCCACTGCGTGAGAGAACCTGCAACAGCAACAGCTTTAGATGGGAAATGGTGTTTGCCTTTCAAATATTCCAGACTTTGTCCAGCTTTTTCAAATTCTATTGTGAAATCAAATAAACATTCACACCAAAAAATACCTTCACAGCTTTATTGCCGTAACTTATTATCACCGTATTCTTTTTTGTTGGATATGAATTGTACACTTTATATAGAAAGCCGTGCTCTTCAGGAGAGGAAGCAATTTCCAATTACATACTCCTCATAAGAAAAATATTAGAGTGATAATGGTCCCTATATTTAAATTGTCAAATAATTTGCATTGTGAGATTTTTAAAGAGGCTACAACAATAACAAAGGCTGAACATTTCCAGAGTCTCTTCATTAACCTGTCCGCACTTGACGGTCACCTCAGGCTGGGATGTACAGAGCCTTGGTTAACGGTAAGGAATGATGAAAACCCTGAACACATCTGCTCTTGGTTTCTGGTTCTCTCTGTGTCATGGAGAATGGAGTGCTTGTAGTGGGTCTCTCTCCCTTTCCCATGTAGTTGCACCCAAAGTACTCCAGAGCAGAGTCTGGAAACCCAGTTTGCCTTGCATGTTTTGGGCAGTGGGGTGCTTCAGGCTCAGTCCCGGTCACCCCCCGCTGACTGTCTGCTGCTCCCAGAGCCGCAAAGTTTTCTCCCGTGTCTCTAAAGAACGGTTTTGGCTGCTTTATTCTGCCATCAAGTGCATTGTGCTGTTTCTTACAAAGATGAAATATCTGGTTTAGATAATAATATTAAAAATGGATAAAGATACGGCGTTTGAAGTTCTGGTTTTCCGGTGTTAATAGTAGCAGATGGTGGAAATCAATTTACTATTAATTTACTTTCATGTCAAACACTCAATATAATTAAGCAAAGTGTCATCTAAACTCTGATTACTTACTTTCAAATTAAAATAATGTGTAAAACAGACTCCTAATTATCATGCTAATACCTGTGAAATGCTGTTTGCAGCTTCCAAGCTCCATAGGCTTTTTAGTATCAGACTTCAAAGCCTCCTGACGGGAATTATGGGTAGGGAGGTCAGGACTTAAAGCCAGATTTGTTTAATATTATCCTTCATGTGGGTGCGCTCGTTTCAGTTGTTAATTCCCTTTGCTAAATTTCACACATGCAACGAAGCATGACTATCGGTGTTATACTCGGGTACCATTTGCTCCACCTGCACACAGAAACAAAAAGTGGTATTCTCCCTGATACTAATAGAAATTATCCAAGTGCATCACAGGCATGATTTAAAACCTCAGTACACTATATATCTGTGCTTATATTCAGAAAAAAACCAACCCCTATTTGTGTTAGTATTAATTAAAGCCAAATTAGAAGAACAGAAAACCAAGCCTGACTGAGGAAAACATCATCATGTATGCCATTTGCTTTGTAATTGTGCACATACCTCATTACCCTTCCATAGAGATGAAACATCAGAAAGGACTCTCAAGCTCTTTTGCGTATTATCTGCTTTAGTACAACATTTTTCCTCTGTAAGATATTGCATCCAACCTTGTTTTCAATATTTCAAGCTACTGGAAGTTTTTGGTTTTTTTTTTTTTTTTTTTTTTTTTTTTCCCCC
>VXBL01007580.1:166181-193407 GCA_013400195.1 Aramus guarauna | reverse complement strand
GGCGTTTTAGTGAGGGTTTGGAGTTTTGCGTGTTTTGACTTGGTGCACCGACAATCTCTGACGATAAAGTGGTGAGTTGCATAGAGGTCACAGCCACGAAAAAAATAATTTTTCAAGGTGGAAATGTTTGAGACCTTTAGGAAGCTTTTGGTTGATAGTAATTCCAGGATTTAAAGTTGCTTAGTACAGACTTTTCAAAAGCACGTATCCTTGCCTTTAGGCATTTATAGAAACTCACTGACAAAAAGAAATGGAGCTGTTGATTAGACTGTTAATGTTATTTATTATGTGCCTGTTGCTTTTGGGGGGGGCAAATACTAGGGTGCTAACATTCCTTTTTAACAGTGATATAAACTGCCATTCTTTCAACTTGTTGCACTAAAACATTTTCTTCTCAAAATTGATTAAAAGAAATTATTTTCAGGGAACTTGGGAATTAAATTCTCCTGTGAAGCTTTGACTTCTGTTTGATTAGATTTCTCTTGCTTTATTTTCCTGTCCTCCAAAAAGATGAAACAAACAAATAAAAAAGAATACTAAGTTACACTGTTGTATTTGAGTATCTTTTTTGGAAAGATGTATTTATCACTTTAATGCAGAACTTTAAATATTCCTGTCACTTTTCTCGTTATGTTGTCTTAGAGAATACCTTTGCTCTTAAGCTGTCCTGCACGGTGCAAGTCATATTAGCCATACTTTATTTTGATGGAAACTTTGCTTACAGTTGATGCGTGATATTTTGTGAACAGTAAACAACGTAACTACTTATGTTGTCGGCTGCTGTTACAAAGTAAGTGTTTGCAAAACTTACCACAGTGTACTTTTTAGCTTCTGAAACAGAGTTAATTTCTGGTGCATCTGATAAACAACTCATCCTTTGGGAATGGAATGGAACAGGAACATGGAATAATCAGGTAAGCAGTAATAACTTCTTAAAGCTCTCTTCCCCCCACCCCCATGCCCCCCTGCCCAGTTTCTCACATACCACAAATTATCTGTTTTGCCTGTATTTCTCATTCATACCTCTTTGTTTTATCTTGACTATTGAACCCCATGTGTATCTCCTTCAAATCGTTGGTATTCTGTCATACTATGTTTTACTTTAAATGTTGTTTCTTTTCTGTAGTTTATCTTTTTCAAACCAGCCTTCATTAGAACTTAGCTAACCAGTCATCAGGTGGATTTGTCTAGCATGTCTAAAAGATCCTGTTTGTCTGTTCTTGAGTCATCAGCTTTCTGATCGCATGTAGCACTTTCCTTTAAACTGCCTTAAAACATGAGGTTTGTTTTTAGTTGACATTTCCTGTACCCTTCTTCCTTGTTTCTTTATATCCATTTCTAGTGATTTCTGGTCAATCTGTGGAACGGTGTAGTGTTTGTATGTGGGTTAATCTTACCAGGATGATACACAAGTTAGGGTAGGTGTTTAAAAAAACCCAAATCTGTGCAACAATTGAGTTTTGTCAGTGAAATTGAGAAAAGTAAGGAGGCATGCTAGTTTATTATTCATACTGTAAAATGTAAGGCAAAAGATGGAGTAAGGTGTAAAAGAACTTTCAGAATGAACTGAATTTAGGTTAAAAAAATTACTTTATTATGCAGCTTTTAAAATCTTACTTATTAGGCATTGGTTTGTGAATGGCTGTGTAGGTAACCTATTTTATAGCCTATATGTCAAATGAGATTAAACTTGGCATTTTAAAATGCACGAGAAAGCATGCTAGGGGGGGAAAAGCACCTAGTTTGATGGGGGAATGTTCTCAGAAGTGAATAACTGCTGATGCTGATCCATTGTAACTGTTTACATAGTTATTTAAAATAACTTGTAGATTTCTTTAGCAAGCTTTTCTGCTGATGAGGTGCGCAGCCTTATGAAAAAGACTGTGGCTAAATGTGCACATTTTAACGACAGTTCTAGACTAGTGTAAATTTTTTCAAACAGGCAAAGTTCTATGTCGGACCAATCAAAAATTCTTACTGAGGCCTACCAGCCTATATTTTGGAAAGATATGTCAAGTGCGTTTATGACAAAATGCGGATAAATGCCAGACAGCTTCTGATCACAGAATTAAAAGCTTCTCCTTTTGCTCTTTGTGTTTGTGAAGAACAGATCAGATTACAGATTCAATCACCTGTATTCATCAAGAAATTAGATACTTAAGTGTAAATTTTAGAGTTTTTGTTTTTCATGCGAATATTTTGAAGGAGTAAAGACTGTTTTGATTTGCCAGAACACACTAAACATTGCTGCTAGAGCTGCTGTAGCTGCTGCTTATCCCATTGTGTTCTCTGCTCTGTCTCCTTCACCAAGGTTCTCAAAACTTTTCTGAGATGTTCTTTAGGATGAGAGGTAAGAGGAGGAGAAAAAGGATTGCAAATCTGTTCTTCCTAACTTCTATACTATTTCCAGATTTCCTTGAGGAATGGTGAGGTTTGCATAGTGTACACAGGAATACTTAATTCTGTTCACACAAGCTTTGAACACAATCTTATCAATTTAATACTCATTATTGCTGCATCCCTTCTCTGTGTTTTTCTGAAGTATGCTATAGCTTAAGTATAGCTTGGCAAATGCTCTGCCGTTGCAGGCATACAACCTGTTTTCAGTATTAAATTATTTTATTTCTTAAAATGGCTTTAAAAATTCTTTTAGATAAGTTACTGGAATTTAATTTTGTTTATTTGTATAACTTTGTAAAACTTTCTGATGTGTTCAGCCTGTGAAAAGCATTACTCTCAAAGGCCATGCTGAAGCTGTTTGTGCTGTGGATGCTGTCTATCAGTCAGATAAACCTGATTTAAATCTGCTAATAGCTTCTGCAGCTTCTGACTCTACTGTGAGAATCTGGGCTCGGCATGGTTCAGAAGGTAACTTTTTTTTTTTTAACATTTGGGGTAACATACTGGCTTAATAAAAGTTCTGAATGCTTATCCATTTAAGTACTTGGCTAAGTACGAACATCTTCTAATGCAATTACATCGACTTTTCTTCAAACTTTGGTACATCAAACCACTGTATTGCTCTTTGAAAGCTGAGGATTATACTAGTTTAACAGCTTTGGGTCAGATTTGTTCTGCAGGATGATTTATCTTTGTTTTTCATCAGTGATGTGTTGGCTCGATTTACTTGTTTCTTCTTAATATGTATTCAGAATCTGATAATCTGAACCATCATTCTGCCCTGTAATGTGGGGGCAAACTAGCTGTGTGTGTGTAAAGTAAAATTACTTAGGAAAATTATTAATGCTAGCATTAGAAAGGTGAGGTTAAACTACTCAACTGAGTCCAATGAAGTGTGGGATAATAGGATCTTGACCTCCTGGTGAACTAGGCCCTTGCTTGGGCACATGGGAGAACACCTCTTTGATGAAATACGTAAGAAATAAAGAGGGTGGATAATCTAGATTTAAAGTGTTATTTGCTAGTTGAGTTGTACTGACTGCATTTCTCAAGCTATTTTCTTCTTTATTTGGTGTACTTGAGGATTTCACATTGCCCTGCCTACATGAGAGAAATAGGTGGGAATTGCCAATCTTCAGTCTCGTGTTCCTGAAGGAGTTTCTCACGCTCCCAAAGAACACCATGAAGTCCTGTCCTTTCCTTTTTGTCTTGCTGTTGTGGGTTCCAGTGGTGGAAGGTCCAATTCTACTTCTGTAAAGAGGTTTTTCTGCTATCCTGTCGATTACTCTGGTCTTGATGGCTTAGCACTTTAACTGCTTCTAGGATCTCAGGGGTGTTTGCAGGAAGGTTGATTTTTCTTGCTCATCTCTCTATCTGCTCTTCTAGCAAATGGATTCAGTTTTAGCTCCCTGTGTAGTGAATGTTGTTGCCACAGGATATAACTTGCAATATTTATCACTGCTGATGTGTTACCACAGTGAAACTGTATGACTTCAATACTCAGTGGAGAATAGTGATTTATCTTCTAACTTGGGTAACTCTGGATTAATTTCTGTGGCCCCACAGAAGATAACATTATTATTTAGGCTTCTGAAAAAAGTAGAAGTTATTCAGCTCCTTAAAATAAAATTGAATGGGAAATTTTAACTACATAATGTAGTAGGAAATGACAGTATAACAGTAATACTTAATGATGAATGAGATCAACACTGTTCTTGTTTTCCAGCTAAATGCATTGAAATTCTGCAGTTTGGAAATGGATTTGTTATGGATGTCTGCTTATCCTTCTTGCCTGGAAGCAATGGTAAGTACAGCTGCACATCTTGAATATCAATGCAGGAAATGTAAAATCTAAGAAATCCCCCAAACAGATTTTCATTTGACTGACTCCAGACCCTTGTGCCTTATTTTTTTTTTGGTTTTCTATGGAATCAGCATAAGCTGACGCTTGTGTCTAAAGATTTTCACTGAACTCTTCTTAGCAGTTAGAAAAATACTGTCTGATTACAGTGTCTTCAAGATGATGTTCAAATTGAGTTATTTAGTTGAGCTCAGAGAGCTTAAAAATAGTGTAACAGGGCTGTAAGTGAATGGGATAGGATGATGCTGTTAGTTTCACCCACTCCTTGTGGTGCTGCTGCTTATGTTTGCTCTTGTTGTTTGGATTTAAAGGTAAGATCCAGAAAAAGAATCTGCAGGCCTGCATCAAAAATTGAGGATTAACATGCAGTGTTAATCACCTGTTTGGTCTTAACTGTGAAAAAATTTAGATGCCGAACAAGTTTAACCTCACTGTTCAGTATGGTTTATATAGTTTTCTATTAACATAAATGTTCAGATTTTGCAGCTTGCCACAGATATATTTTTCTGTTGCAAAGCCATAGAAGCTTTTTTTTTTTAAAAAAAAACAAACACCAAACCCCTAAACATATCCTGTAGTGCAATACGAGCCAGATACATATGTGGAGTTAGGCTTGTGTATCATGAGAGCCTTTCACCAGGATGGAGGACTGCCAGGCTCCCAGGAGAAACAAAAGTTTCTTACTGTATCTGAAGTTTTAAACTATTCACTGCATGTCTTCCACACTGATACATTGTTTGATTGTATGCCTCCAGAACAGTTACACAGAAGCTTATTTTATTCTTTGGCTTATGAAAATTGTGGGAGATATTAAAGCTCTATCAAGATGCCTTATCCCATTTGGAAATGCTAATGTCTGTTTCCATAATGTGTCTGATATCAAAAACAACATCTGCACCGCTAAAGAACTTTAAAGCACTCTCTCTACTTTTCTGTAAACATACAAACAGGTGGTTGTTGAGATGAAGTTAAAAGACTTGAGGGTAAATTAAAATAATTACCTCTAGCATGAATTTTTGTTAAAAGGGAAGTGTCTGTGGTGCCAATTTAATGAGTATAAAATACATATTGCAAAGCAATAGATTATTTCTTTACTTATGATACTGTACAGGTGAGAAATTCTCACTGCAACGCTCGAGTAGTGCATCTGTTTAACGTTGAAATCATGTTGTCTATAAGAGAAGCAACCATTCATTATGGAAAAAACCTTAAATGAAGGTTATCATATTAATTCTTAAAACAAAATGCTCCTGAAACCAAAACTGCATGGAGTGCATGAAGGTTCTTTAAATGGTGGAATAGGAAGCATTTTGTTTTGCTGTGAAAATCTTGCAGAGTCCCCAAAACCCAGTGTTGCTTAAAGCTGCATTCAGGGCAGGACAAGCCTTTTTCATGGCCTCTTCCCTTCCCAGTTCAGATTAGTTATCCAAAACAACACAGTGCTCATAACCTGAAAAAGAGTACTTTACTTTTCTGAAGAACTGAAAATATTTTCAAATGAGAAATTATTTGCATAGGTTTTGTATGGAAATTTAAAAAAAATTTGTATGCTTGTTTTGAATGCCAATTCCAATATGAATGATCTGTGCTGCTAAAATTGTCAAGAAACAGTTTAGGTTTTGAACATGCTTAGAAATATTTCCCCTAGAAATCTAAAAAGGGGCTTTTAATCGTGCATAGCTGTGTTCTGTGTTTGTTCCCTAAACCTGACATAGTAGTCCATACAACTGAACTGTTTTTGTTCAGAGGAGTATGCTAATTCTGAAATCTAAATAAAGTAGCTTAAAATATATTATTAAAAAAATCTCAGTGTTGATCATTTTGTCAGAAACATTAATCTATAATGGCAATTCGGAACTTTAATGAGCTTCAGGGAAAAATGATTATGATAACTTTAGGAGATGCTTTGAAATCTTTATGAAGGCTATGTTGGCAGCTGTATTAAGAACTATAGATTGTCCTCAAGAGAAAAGCTGCTTTAAATCTTAAGTCAGGAATTTAGTACAGAATTACTTTTCTGAAAGTCATAAACTACTCTCCTGAACTGAAAGCATTTACAGTAACCTCTAATTTTACCAAGCAAAGAAATTTAAAGTTTGCATTGAAAATTGATTCATATGTAATGGATACTTTAACTTTCAAAAGATATTGAAGTTTATGATGGTTAGTATTTTAACTGATTGTCCTTGAAAAGAAATTATTAATTTTTTAAGAACCATTTTTGTGAAGAATTCCAATGGGCAAAGCCAATAGACTGCTCATAAAAACCTGAACAGTCATTTGCAGCTAGAATATAGCTTAAGCACTTTGCTGGCAGCCTCTTAGTTAAGTATTTTCTTTACAGTTGTTTTCTGAGTCTTGAAGAAAAGCTTCCTCTATTTTGATTGTTGCTTTTTGCCTTGCAATGTCTGCAGAAACTATTTCTAAAATGCTGGGAATAGGATTTGCCATTTTACAGATCTTGATCAGCTCTTTTGTCATATACTGTGATTCTTCCTACCACCTGGATAATTGTGGTGCTGTAGCTTGGCCTCTGACAAATAAGAATTGTCTCATCAGAACTGAATTGCAACAGGTTAAAAAAAGAGCGAACTTGAAAAAGCTTTGATGATCACACTGTCCCCATTTTAATTGGACCACAGTTTCCACCTAAATTTTTTCTCTTTCTTTTGCAGGACTTTATCTCAATCAGATCCAAATTCTAATACTCTAGAGCATTTATGTGAAAACTATCTACTAGTCTTTTTGCCAGTTAGATCCTTCCTGATAGAACTTTTTGTGTGAGAATCTTTGCATTTGTCTGATGCAGCGAGTAGATCATAATTCTCTTCTTTTTATTTGTCAAACTTTTATTCCATTGAACAAATATGCAATTACTGTAATGGCCCTTAAAATGTATTTGTCAGGAAAGTATGATACAGGCTCCAAGAACATACATTTTATTATATTTTGTGGAAAAAAACCCCCAACCCTCACTCACGCCCAGTTTCCAGGGACCTGAAGACCTGGTTGTCTTTCAAAACAGCTTATTACCTCCAGTCCAAAGCAGTCTTTTCTAGCCCTGTGTAAAGCAAGGAGGAGATGGAAGTGAAATGTGACTTAGAGATTGGAGAGAAGCAGCAAGTGATGGAGGTGTAAGAATGTGAAATGTGACTTAGAAGTGCAAGAGTAGCAGCAGATAACTAGGCACAGATTTGGTACAGGCAGAAAGAAGAAATTAGCATAGAGCATAAACTTATTATGAATATTCAAGTTGGCTTTTTTGGTCTATCCATAATGAAGAGAATTTTATCTCTTTAAAGGGATGATATTTAGATTTTTTTTTTCTTTTCTTAAATTAAGTATTTGATTTTAGTGAAATTTAGTATTTTGTTTTCTACCCAGATTAGAGAAATACTCATATCTAACCCTAATACCTTATTTCTGCATAATTTTCTAATGAATTACTTTTCTTTTGCTATTTCCCTACCATTACTACTTCATCCTTATGACCCAAAAAGAGTGGAATAAGGGTTAATTATTTTTCCCCACCATCTTCTGTAGGAGAGATGAACTAATACACAGCCTAACTTCTCGTCTTCCCCTTAGCCATGACTTTGTCTGGTTTGATTCAATAGACTGATGGTTTTTGTGCACTTTCTAGTTAGCTCATAGAAGTAAACTACTATTCAAGACTTGAGTAGGTGTATAATAATGTTAATTGCTTTCATATTCTTGTGTACAGTGAGCGGTGATCTGTCTTCCTTTTTTGGTCTGCCTCTATTTGCTGTGTAATAATTATGTTACCTCCATCTATGTACTTATTTCCATCATTTTGTTTTGCTGCTTGCTCCTTTTCTATTTAGAGCAAATGCCTGTTGATATCAAGAAAATAAATGTGATTAATTAAAAATCTCTAATACTTGAACTTCCTACAGATATGTGAGCTTGAAGGAAACTACTCTTTAGCGTCTTAAGTATTTGTAGATATTATTTATGTGCCAAAATAACTTATGAGTTTTGTATTCTTGAAATACTAGTTTTTTTCAGACAGTATTAGGTGTCTAATTTAGAAAACATAAAAAAGTGGTATCATTCTTGCCTGTCTGTATTAATATATTGGTACTATATTGATTTTTGTTAGTTACAAAATCTAATATTCGAGGATATGAAAAATTATATAACTTGAGCAATGAAGACCTTTTTTCTTTTTTCCCCTAGTACCAATACTGGCTTGCGGTGGTGATGACTGCAAAATATATTTGTTCGTACAGCAGAATGGCCAGGTAATTACAGGTTTGTTTTTTTTTTCTTGGAACATTACTTAGTTCTTCTGTTTCTTTTCTTTCTGTATATGCTGATGATTTTTTTTTTTTTGAGGTTCTTCAGTAACTACTATCTGTTTCGAGATAGCTGTCACATACAACTACATCTATTCAAATAGTTTATCCATTTTTCTAGATAATGATGAAATGGAGCTACAGAATGTTGATGTTGGATCCAGTGCATAAAAGTATTAGTTTTTCTTATTTTTTTGCCTGTGTGAAGGTAGCCTGTGTTTCTATTCTCACTGACATAAAATAGCTACAACTGTCCTTCTTTACTGAGTGTCCATGTATTGAATGGTTCATATGGAATTGATATTACTTTCAGTCTATAAATTCTTATAGTAAAACTGATATGATTTCCATCTATGGAATTGTATGTTTGTTGCTAAGCATGCCCTTTGTGCTGAATGCTTCTGAATGTTGAAAGAAATACTTGAAGTGTCTGACCTTCAAAAAGCACACACATTTTTCATGTATTATTTGGAAGCTGTAGTTATCTTTAGTTTTTTATATAGTTAAATGTTCCTTTGGAGCTCTACAAAGAAATTCTGTCCTCTCTTGCATCTGTTCAGAAGTTTTGTTAGACTCTCAAGCATGTGTTGAATGACTGTCTTCCAAAACAGAAGTCAATGTCTCTTCCTTTTCTTTATTGCTCCCTTAAAAATCCCTCTCAAACCACAAACGCTGCCCCATAACGCACCTATGAACCTACCATTCAGAAACTTCCAGTAAAACTAACATACCTAGGAAGCACTTTTCTGGATTTGTTCAGGCACAGCCCCCTAGAGACAGAAGAATAGATACTACTACTGGCTTTTTGAAAGAGATAAAAGCTACTTTATAGATAACGTTGCCTGTTCACACTGCAACATACAATAATAAGATTTTTTTTTTTTCATCCGTAAAATAAATACTTCATCTGTAAAATAAATACTTCATCCTTTATCTGCTGTGTTCAGTGATGTCTTGACTACTAAGCAGGAAAGAAGGGTTGCTTTCTTAGGGTGGGTTTTTTTTTTTTTTTCTTTTTCCTTTCTACGTAACTCATGAGTTAAATCAATTTAATGATTCTCTGGGAATTAGCAATGGCAGAATGCCACTTAGTGTGCTAAAGAAAGACTTTTATGTCAGGGGTTGTGCAGTTGATTGTCCTCATTCAAAATCTGGAACTCATTTTCTTGTATGGTTGAGATTAACAAATAATATGCGGTTTGCCAAAAATGTTCAGAGATCCATAACTTATTTTGCCAGATGTTGATCAAACTTTTGAGTATAACAGCAGTCCTAGCCTTAAATGCAGTCAGTCCGTGGAGGATAAAGGAAGGTAATTGGAATATAAACAAGCTCTATCTTCAGCTTCATAAGCAAGTTTATGCTGCTGTCCTTTTTTTTTTTTTTTTTTGAGGCAGGAAATTAATTTTACAAGAGGTGAGGAATTTTATCTTATTTTGCACTTGTTATTTTTCACACATTTTCTTTCAGTCTTAGGAAATGTTTACACCAGCTCTCCTGGCAGAGTTGGAGTTCAGAGTCTCTTTTTTAAATGAGGTGGTACTTCTGATTGGTGTCTATCTTAACTTTCCAGAACATCTCTTTTAGCTAAAAGTAGACTCTACAGACCTCAAGAGCCCAAATTTGATTCCCTGTGGAGTAAAAGTGCCTGCATAGTGCATTACAGTTATTAACAGAATAAAAACATGAATGAGCCTTCTCATGTAAAATCCTTCATAGCTGCTAAAGGGAGGTTCTCCTCTTAGCTGGGTTCTCTACATTTACTGACACCTTTTTATGATTTTTGTAATTCTACTTTTAAAGGTATTTGAAGGAAATGTTAGTGTCATCGTGTCATTTTTCACAAGAACTTAGTGTAGAAGAGTGACTAGAATCTAAACTTCTGCATCCTTCTTGAACTGGCAAGGGCCTGTAGCTCTGTCCTGTTAATTGTGACTCTTGGAAAACTCTTCTTTTAGTTAACGTCTTTAAAAAAATTGTATGAACCCCAAGGTGGAATGTAAGTTCATAAGGGGGCATTCTAATGAATTTTGGAGGGCAGTGTTATACTCTAAAGGAGGATGAGGCATCTTCAGTTAACTGATAAAGGCTGCCTTTTTGTAAACTCATGAATTTTACAGTCAAAATACTTTTATTCATAAAAACTGCTTGGTTTTTGAAATTGAGTGGGCAGACTTCAAATCCTTTAAGACTCTCTACCCAGAGATCTGTTCCTTTATTAAGCAGTAGAGAGAAAATGATCTCTTTGCTTTTCTGAGTTCTTGAAAGAGGGTATTGATTTATAAAAGTACCCAGGGAAAAATCTTTCAGAAACCATTATATGTCTTCTTGCTTGAGATACTACAGGCCTGTGGATGGGAAGTAAGTAAGCCAGAAGACCAAAATAGAGCTTTAAAACAAAACATCTCTATGTTGAACTTGGTTTCTGTGAGATTTTGCTGTGCATGTTTGAGTGTGTTTCTCCCCAAATAATTTGGCTTAATTGAAAAGTGGAATAAGAGAATAAGAGTGGAATAAGATAATTCAGACTCTTTCTAATTCTACAAGACTAACAGCTGGATAGAGGAGGGATATCTCATCTAGCGTCTGATGCAGGAAAAACTGAGAAGATTTGGACCTCTGTTACGTTATGTGTCAGTTGCCAAATTTGCCAAACAATACTACCAGCCTTGTCCCGAAGGACATGTACCCAAGGTGTGGGCAGAGTTAGTTGTGCAGAGGGCACTGGGAACGTCCACAGACAACCAGGCTTCGTTAGTTCTGCTACCTATGGAACAGCTTTATTCTTTGCCTAGAAGAAAAGAGACCAGATTGCTGGTACGTAAAAATGTTCAGAAACTAGTTGAGAGGCATGGGAAAACCTCTGAAGCAGGTGACTCGGATCATGAGTTTTGTTAGATTCAGTTGTTGGTACTGAAACTTCCAAGTATTTTATGTATCCAGTAAGGACCAACGGGAAAACTGAGATAGAGAAGGAGAAAGCTGAGATTACAGAAACAAAATCTGTAAAAATGAGAAGAATGACAGCTCAAAATCTTGTAAATATAACCTAGGTAATAATAAAAACTTTGACTGAATCATTTAAAAATAATGGCCATGTACGTCTGCAAGAAGCTTTAAATTGATGCAGCTTTAGAACAGAATACATCTGAAGAAACTGCATGTGTGGTACCAAGCAATACAAGCTTCAAAGAAAATGGCAAAAAGCAATTAAAAAAAATGCAAGCAGACAGCATAACAGCAACACTACTCCTTGCTCAGTTTCAGTAGACAATTTTTATTTTTATGGGAAACAATATCTTGAAAATTTCGAGTGGTTTTTCTATAGCACAAAAGAACTGCATGCTTGACTTAAGGCTAAGTAGTGCCTAGAAGCCTATTTAGGAAGTGAATTAGAAACCTGGGGTGGTATTAATGAATCAAATGAATTAGTTTTACTCTCTTTAAAGAGAAAACAAACGTCTGTTTTTCTTAATGGTTCTCTTTGATATGAGAAGATGAGGGTAATTTAAAAAAACTCACCCAGCACCTTGAAATTAAATTATTAGATATTTGTTTAGATT
Source organism: Aramus guarauna (assembly GCA_013400195.1). Taxonomy (NCBI): domain Eukaryota; kingdom Metazoa; phylum Chordata; class Aves; order Gruiformes; family Aramidae; genus Aramus; species Aramus guarauna. Next base: position 181,264 of record VXBL01007580.1, on the reverse strand, counting down.
AATATTAAAATCAAATTTCAGGAGATATGCACACTGTTCAACATAAAAGGAACCATAAAAGACAAGAATGTTAGCAACAGTTCAGCCTGAACCAGTCTTTGTCAGGAATAATTTTACTGGCTAACCTTGGTGAATGTAAAATACAGAGCATTATGTCAAAGATCGTATAAATGAATGAATAAATAGATGTTTTATCTATTATCTGAAATGTGAATTGCTAAAAAGATTTTTTTTGATGTATTGTCAGAAACATATAGCCTTCAGAACCACCTTTAGGTCACTGATCTTGTTTCCTGGGCTGTTCTTGCCTTTATTTACACATAACCAGCTGGGTGTTTAACATAAACATCTATCTGGAATACTGCATCCAGAAGAGCCAGTGAGTGCAGAAGTGACAAGCCAAATGAGACTTAAGTGCCTGTGAGAACACATTCTTAATCAAGACCAAAACTTTCTGATTTGGAAGTTTCTGTTACACATACAGATAAGTGAACAGTTTATCTTATATACAGATCGATCTGTAACATTGAGAATGCACATGTAGAAAGAGGATAAGCTGAGTAACGTTTTTTGATGGGAAGGTGATTTTGGGGGATACCCAGGGAAATATGGACCAAAAAGAAGAGGCACTGATTTCTGAGTATATTTAGTTAGCTGTAAAATTATTTGGGTGAATTACTGTTGCTGACTATGTTCTCTGAAGCTGAAGACAGATATTATGAGTGCGCCTTTCTTATTGTGTTGCTCTCTTTATTTTTTTTTTTAATTATTTTATTTTTTATTACAGATAGGGAAAGAACTCAGTTGCAGTCTTGTGCTGAGAGCAAAGCCTGTCATTTAATCTTAACTCTTTGTAGGCCTACGTAAGGGATTTAGCAGAATAGAATGCAAGAAATAATGTGATAGTTACTCACTTGTACTAAACTACACTAACGTTTTAACTGTAATGGTTATTTCAGACATTTTAAGTCAACTTGGGATTAAAACATGTCATGGAAGTAGGGCTTTTTCTGAAGAAAGAAAAATAGAAATTGTTTAAATGCTAATTAAGCAATAAACACTTCTACTTTACTTGAATCAAAACAAAATGGTCATATTGTGTTATGAATGAAAATACACTACTAATGAAAGTTCCTAATATGAAAATAAGACTATGTTTGCACTCCTTGTTCTTGAGCAGAGGTTTCCGTCAGCAGGTGCAGTTCTTGATGCGTGCCTTCCTTAGAAACTTAGAGAATATTTCTGGCCCCATAAGTAATTCTTAGTATTATATTACGAATTAATTATTGAAATAGTTTCAGAACTACCCTTCTTTTTACACTTGATTTTACCTATATTCACTTTCCACATCATCTGCAATTGCATCTACTTCACATGTGTAATACAAATTATTTACCATGTCATACCTGCATTACGTTATTCTTGGCGTACAACTACAAGCCCGATAAAATTTTCATCTATATTATAGAGAGACTGTAGCCTCTTGAAGATGAGCACCCTAAATTCTTACTCTTTCCTGCTCATATATGGGAAGTGCTGTGATGTGACGTGTTTATCCAATGGTGGCAAAAGCAAAAATGCCTATTTAGGATCTGTCAATAAATTACAATTCTTAATAGCAGCTTATTTTTCCAATTTCAAATGATATAAGCTATAAACATAGAAGACTTGAAAATCCAAAGCTCGTTTATGTGGTGATTAAGTGCATTTCTATGATATAACAGGAATTTTTATTCAGTTTCAGAAAACATTAATACTCCCTGGCCATGAAGACTGGATAAGAGGCATTGAATGGGCAGTCTGTGGTCAGTATGAAAGATGAATACAATGGAATACAACAACAAGTACTACTGTTTTACTCCTCTAACAGATGGTTTTGATGCACTGTAGCACTTAAGCTCTTGTGGTTGTGAATATTTTTTCTGAGATGGTGGTACAAATATTAAAAATCAAGATAGACCTTTGTGTCCTGTTAAAATATAAGAGTTGTTGAACCTATACTACAGTTATATTTTAGTTATCAAAACTACGGCTACAGTAGGATTGATATAGAACACTTGTATCTTGTGTTCGTATTCCTCATTTTGTCTCACTTGCTTCAAATATATTTATCTAACTGGTAGCTAACTGCAAATGATTAGGAGTTTTAGCAACTTGTCCTTTTCAATATGCAAATGGTTGTGTCTGAGTGAGGAAGAAGGAAGAGTTGGGTGCTTTTTCAAAGGGGGGGAAAGAAGGGGGAAAGAGTACTCTTCTTCTTGCCCCCCCTTTTTTTTTTCTTTTAAGAATAGGAGATTAAGAGGAGAATCTATTCAGAGGTTAACTAGTGTCATGATACAAAACTGGGACGAGTGGCTGATACAGTAGAAGGCTGCGCTGTCATTCAGTGAGACCTGGACAGGCTAGAGAGTTGGGCAGAGAGGAACTAAATGAAATTCAACAAGGGCAAGTGTAGTGTCCTGCACCTAGGGAGGAAGAACCCCAAGCACCGCTCAGAAGCAGCGCTGCAGAGAAGGACCTGGGAGTCCTGGTGGACAACAAGCTCTCCAGGAGCCAGCAGTGTGCCCTTGTGGCCAAGAAGGTCAATGGTATCCTGAGGTGCATTAAGAGCAGCATGGCCAGCAGGTCAAGGAGGTTTATCCTCCTCCTCTACTCTGCCCTGGTGAGGCCACATGTCGAATATTGTGTACAGTTCTGGGCTCCCCAGTTGAAGAAAGACAGGGAACTACTGGAGAGAGTCCAGCAGAGGGCTATGAGGATGATTAGGGGACTGGAGCATCTCTTGTATGAGGAAAGGCTGAGAGAGCTGGGTCTGTTTAGTCTGGAGAAGAGAAGACTGAGAGGGGATCTTAGGAACACTTACAAGTATTTAAAGGGTGAGTGTCAAGAGGATGGGGCCAGACTCTTTTCAGTGGTGCCCAGTGACAGGATAAGGGGCAACGGGCACAAACTGGAACACAGGAAGTTCCATCTGAATATGAGGAAAAAATTCTTCACTGTGAGGGTGACTGAGCACTGACACAGGCTGCCCAGAGAGGCTGAGGAGTTTCCTTCTCTAGAGATACTCAAAACCCACCTGGACACAATCCTGTGCAGCCTGCTCTAGGTGATCCTGCTCTAGCAGGGGGCTTGGACTAGATGATCTCCAGAGATCCCTTCCAACCCCTACCATTCTTTGAATCTCTGTAATCAAATAGTTCTCTTAATGGCAAAAAATAAAGTAGAAGGAATTAGAGGATGCTACAATCCTGAAGAAAGAAAGAAAAGGAGGGAGTTACTGAAGAGTATTGAGGCTGTCAAAATTTCAAGAGTGATGGCCATAGGTAGTAAGGAAGTATATGTACAATATGTACAGTATTTCCCATGTCTTCCGTGCATTATAAGCAGAAAAAAGTCCATAGTCAGTGTGTTCTAAACTAGTGGAGAGTGTGAAATGGGAGACTAAGTTGATGATGAAATAAAGCAGTGGTTTAAATAAAGCAGCAGTTTATGATGCTGTGTACAACAGGAAAAATTAGGATAATGCTGTAGTACATGTTTGGAAATATGGTAGGTTAGTCTTGGCAATGATTGGAATGAAAACATGGCTCTAATTATCTGCTTTTTCTTTTATTTCTTTGTGTTTTTTTTGTTGTTGTTGTTGTTGTTTTTTGTTTAAAAAAAACAACAACCAAAACCAAACCAAGTAGGTGAAGACCTTTTCTTAGCAAGCTGTGCTCAGGATTGTTTGATAAGAATTTGGAAAGTGTGTACAAAATCAAAGCAACTTCCAGAAACTGAAGATGATTCCATAAGACTGAAAGAGAATGTTTTTACTGCCAAAGGTAGGTAACAGCTGTAAAATTCTTTTGCACAACTTCTCACTTTTGTATCTGTTTGTGGTTTCATGGTGGCTAACAAGGTGATTACCATCTAATTTGTTTTACTTCTTGTATTAAAGGAGTCTGAGACCAGTTTGCATTATTTTTATTCAGCTATTAGAAAAAGTGGAGTTATTGTTTTAAAGCCATGACTATGTAAAGTTAATGATGTGTTACAAAAAGTAGTAAAGCAGTGAGAGAGCTTAATATCAACATGCATTGTTAAATGTATTCCAAAGGAGATATATTTGTCTGTGGGAGGTAAGCTGTTTTGCAGTTCTTCTCCAGTTTAATAATATACCTTTAATTTTCTTTCAAATTCAATGCAGTAAGAGGTGCTACTATTACTTAAACATTAGAAAAATACTGGAGATAACAGCTAAGTACGTGCAGGCTTATTTTCTGGCTATTTAACATACTGTTTGAGCACTGTAACATCAGAGGCTTGCAATGCTGACATTGTGGGGTAAATTGTTAAGCAACTTAGGTAATATAATGAAATTTGTATGATGTTATGTCTAAAAAGTGCTCATGCTACTTGCTGCAAATCCTGATTTATTGTTTGAAGCATCTTAATACTTGTATTTACAGTCATTTGGAGTTGTAAATATGCTTAAGTTAAGAATGTGGTAGAGGCAATGTCAAAGAGTTTATTTCAGAATTGCTTGAGAGTTCTTCAGGAATTCTGTGATACCACTCTGAGGCAATAGGCTGACCTCTTAGTGTCGATCTGGTAGTCAGGGCTTGCGGCAAAGTAGGTTTTCAAGGAGCTGTTCAATGTCAATAGGCTATTGAGCTATTGGTAGATGATGAAAGCAGTTGATATTTTTCACTGAAGATATCAGAAATGACCTGGTCTTTCTTGGCTTTTAGAAAGAAATGTGCTTTTCTCTGATTTGTGGCAGATACTGATACAACATATGCAATTACTTTGGAGTCTGTATTGGCTGGTCATGAAAACTGGGTGTATGCAGTTCACTGGCAACCTTCATTTTCCAAAGGTAAAAAGATACCAAACACTTAGCAGTTAAGTGTTGTATACACAGAGTACAGTCACATGTCTTTTTATTGTGCTTGCCTGTCACTGTGGACTATGAAAATGTTTAAATTCTGCAAATGATATTTTATAAGTAAATGGATGTTTTAGCTGAACATGCCACAATAGCACATCTGATAGCACAGGCTCTCTGTCATAGTCTATTGCATGATGCTCCCTATTACTCGTGTTTTGTTTAATGAATGAAATAAAATAACTGAGCTGTACTGGCTTTATTGTAGTTGATTTGCTGTTTGTGGAGTAAAAACTTAATTTAATCAGTATGAAATCATAGCTCTAATGTTTTACCTTGATACATGTATTTGAAATCTCTGTTATTTGGAAGGTCAGCATTAACTCAAGAGCACTCCTTTTTCTTGGACTAGAAAGGAACAAATAGCAACATTCAGAAGATTAATCTTCAGTCATCTGTGCATTAACATAACATGCCAGGGATTCCTTGACTATCAGTTTTCTCTAGCTAGCATGTAGCTTTAAGGCATTAATGCAGACTCTCATTGAAAAAAGATGTTATTTACAGTTTAATTTTGCATCTTGCCCTAGTATTTACCTTTCTCTTTAAATCCTTAAATTCTGACAGCCTTGTTTGTGGTACTGATTTGCTGGTGCATGTCTGCCTGAAGTGTAAGGGAAGGAGATTCTTGATTTGACATGCTTGCACCATCAGAATGCCTTTGTGTATTTGTATTGGCAAAGGTATCTCTTTTCTGAGATGTTTTAGAGTTACTGATGCAGATGATTTCACTGGTATAAAGTACAGCTTTTTTCTAGTGTATATACAACACTTGAACAGCAGAGTGCAATTAGAATGTCAGAATATCTGTAGTGAAAGGCACAGGACTTGCTTTAGAAATATTGGCTTAGCTATCTTCTTTCACCTTTTTTTTTAAACACCAATAAAAGATTTTGCCTGTTAAAGCAAGGTTTAGGCAAAATACAGTCATGCGAGTCTTGCACTGCAATCTGAAAACCTGTCCTGTTAGACCATGAAGTTTTTCAGGTGTCTTACATCATGCTTCTGTATACGTGCAGCTGGTTGTGTTCTGTGGCCTGCCCAATCTTGGGTTCCCCAAAGTAGATTATTCTTCTTCAATAGAGGCAGACTGATCTGAGACACATTCTCCATGCAGAATGTAGAAGATTTGGTGTGACGTAAGGTACTGCCTCGAGATGTCCACCAATGTCTCTATTCTCAAGAAAGGTGCCCCAGAAATTCTAGGGTTTTCCCACTGGGTGATGAACTAGTTTCCTCTTCCTCGTTCTGGCTGTGTTGGGCAGTTGTCTGGAGTGTTTCACTGTGTTATGGGGAGTAGTCCTTACTGCTATGTGTATTACAAGGTGCTAGAGTCTGAAGTCTGCAGTGAATCTAACACTTAAGTTGGAAAAAAACCCAGTGCATACTGGCGCATAAATTATTTTGTTTGAAACTGGAACTCTCTCTGTAAAAACTGATTTGAGGAATAGAACTGAGAACTGCTATGCACTCTCTAAAGCTCTATCTTTTCCTCCAAATTAGATTTGTTTCAAAGTCAGTTTGGAGTGAATAAACAGTAGAATACGTGTTTTATGTTTCTTTTGAGAGATTATGGCTGAAAAATTACAATACGTCCTAATGAATGCCTAGTGAGAATGTAGAGCCTGTTAAGTCTGGCATTTAAGTGCTGCATTGCACATCTCTGATGCTGAACAATTTCTTAGTGTGTTTGAATTTCAGTATGACCAAATTCTTTTAGAAAGTATTCTCACAAACTGTAGGGTAATCATTTTCCTTGTACTGTAGATGGCAGCATGCAGCAAACAATGAGGATATTGTCTGCATCAATGGACAAAACTGTGATCATCTGGGAACCTGATAAGGAGTCTGGAGTCTGGCTAGAACAGGCAAGTGTCAGTCATTCCCACAATCTGTACTGTATTCAAGTTGTGTTTCCAGCATTGTGTGCGTACTGTAAGGAACAAAAACTCTCTAAAATGCTGGGAGAGAAAGGCAAAAGCATTTCCTTGCAAAAATACTCATTCTGATGCTGTGTTGCAAGTAAAACTATATTTTTCAAAAATGATGTGATGCAGTATGACTTCTATTGTGTGTTTGCTTCCTTATTACCATATTGAGGAGCTAAGGGGAGTTTGCTCACTTGACACTCATAGTATAGCAAGCCAGGTACTGCATGGTAACACATACTGTGTACTCCTGCTAAGAAGAGGAAGAAACCATCCTGAATTACTTGTAGTTAATCCTTTTGGGAATGTGCACCTGAACAGGTACTACAGAGCAGCTGACACACAATTCACAAGCCTGGTTTTACTCATGGTAACTTGTTCATGGGCTTTGTCATTAGGTTTTTCTTCCATTTGAGTTAGATACTCATGTTTCACTGTAACATTTTGAACGCTGTTCTAATGCGGATCATCCTAAATAAACAAGTAGTACAACCAGATTTATCTAGTGCTTTGGTAGATGTCTTTGTTTTCAGTTGACCTGCTTTTCCAACTTGCAATAGTTCAGCCAAAATTGTTTGTGTTGGGTTATACCAACCATTGTTTATGATCTTTTCTGTCACAAAGAAAGTTCTAATCCTCTCTTGGGAGAAAAAAAAAAGAGAATTACAGTAGGTAGATTTAATTTTTCCCCTGTTCCATTGAAAAGTTCGTGTGTCCTTCTACTTGAAGTAGAAATTAGTTCTTAATAGGGCGATCACAGATGGATGCCATTTGTTGTCCCTGGTTGTAATGCTTAGTTGTGGCTAAATGTACAAGCTTCTAAAAATGGATTTTGCAGTAAAGATTGTTGCAAATTGTTACTCTTTCTTTTTCCATCCTGTTTGCATTGGTTAGATATCAGATGTGCAGCTTGCAGTTCAGATCAGACATTTTAATTGCAGCAATCCTTTTTGCATTGAGGGAGGGAAACCTGAACTGGAAGCCTGCAGCGAGGAAGGGCACAAGGGAAACATCCCATTTTCTCTCTTCCATTTTAATACGATGAACAAGAAGTCTTCACAAAATCATTGCCCGGCTCAGAGGTGAGACTAGAATTCTGCCTCTAGCATGGGATATCAAAGTTACTTCCATATGAGTGGTATTTTTTGGAATGAGTGCTAATAAAATGGACATACTAGTCCATGCTGCTATATAGAATGAGGTGTAGATTTCATTGTGATCTTAAAAGAAGCTCTATAGTAATGAGGGAATTGTTAAGGGTTCAGTTTGAAAGGAATTGTGTTCTTTTCTCTTAAATAAAATGTGAAAACACAACTTTAATAATCTTTTAATGTAATTAAAAACTTGGAAGAGCACTAGAGACCAACTATAATTCATGTGTGTGTGCATGCATACATATGTGCACAGTCATGAGGGAGGCAGAAAACAGAGGCCAAAATATGCCACAGAAGGAATATGGAGCAAGTTTCAGGGATTCATGGAGGAAGAGGGAAGTAGAAATATGGTAATGAATATTGGAAATAAAGATTAAAAAATTAAAAATTTAAAATAATAAAAAAAGTAATTTGGTACCACTGTTCCTTTGGATCTTTTTTCCATTTTGTGCAGCAGATGACAAGTAAACCATTATATATAACAGACTGGACTGAAACAGAAAGATTAGGTGCTTGTCTCATCTAGTGTAGTGTTTTCTTTCCCCTGGGTGATTGAGCAAGATCCTATCCTGAGAACTGTATGAAGGGAGCCTCCATTAACGTGACATGTAACTTTAATTCCCATGATCTTTGAGTGCTTAACTTGGCAATTAAAATGTTCTTTAAATGTATTTTTTCTGTGTAATGTGAACTCCTGCCTATAGCTAAATCTTCATCTCATGAGATTAGGAGGAGTTTATATGAATGGAAGGCCATTTTCATGGATATTTCACTTCTGATCACTAATTCAGGTGCGGGTAGGTGAAGTCGGTGGCAATACCCTTGGATTTTTTGACTGCCAGTTTAGTCCAGATGGTTCAATGATTGTCGCTCATGCTTTTCATGGAGCGCTACACCTTTGGAAACAGGCTACAGTTAATAAGGTACATTGTTTTATTACTATTATTACTTATAAGTGTAATTCTTTTATGTCACTTGAGGTAAGTTCTATTGTTAATAGAAAAGTGTAACAGTACAATTTAAAGTGAATGATTGAATAGTCCTTCTCTGACTATAATATTCTGTAAGAGTCTCACTCCTGCACAGAAGAGGAGTCTCCAAGGCTCTAAAACCTGTTGCTTTCCTACGGGAACCAGGAAGTCAGTGGAATAGACTGAACTTCTTTGTGATTGTGCTTCATTCAGAAGTGGTAGCTGAACCAATAACACAAGTTTATTTTAGATTGGAGCAATAAATCAGTATTTGTGTCTCTTTGGCCACTCTTAGTTCTAATAATTTGCTGTTTTCAAATGTTGTCTTTTTTTTTCTTTTTTTTTAACTTTTCTTTCTTAATAAGGATGTTGATACTTTTATTTTCGTTAGAATACGCCAATAAGTCAATTGAAAACTTCTTGCTTCTTTGGTGACTCTTTTTGATAGAAAGAATGGACTCCAGAAGTTGTAATTTCAGGACATTTTAACAGTGTAGAAGATGTAAAGTGGGACCCAGAAGGAGAGTTTATCATCAGTGTTGGTTCTGATCAAACTACTAGACTCTTTGCTCCATGGAAAAGAAAACAAGAGACAGAGGTATGATCTTCAAAGATTCTGTGAGATTGGTAAAGAGAGCTTGTCTGTCATGAGTTGGGAACAAGTCACCTGAATGTAACCCATACCTTAAATTTCCCCAAGCCATGGTTCTGTTCAAAACTGCTTGTGTACATGCTTGGTTTGGTCATTCAGTATGTGCTGTTTTCACTTTAAAAATGACTGCTGTTTAATCCAGAGTTCACCTCTGGGTTACCTTCAGTAAGTGTTCTCCCAGGGTCTTAAAAACCAGTCTGTGCAGTGATTCAGGTGGAGGAATACATGGCTGATTCTAATAACCATCGATTGTCCTTGCTTAATGCTTGGCTAAGCACTGCTGCAGGTAATCACAAAGAAACTCGACTTTGGTTGTGTGTTTTGCTGGGTTTTTTTACACAATCTTAATCTAAGCAAAGTTCTCACTATATTTTTTTTTACACTATTTTGTTTATGACTGTGACTGTTTTACCAGAATGATTATCTGAACTCCATGAGTGCAGTTGGTACCTGTGCAAGCAACTTTTCAGTAAGAATTATTTCTGAATAACTTGGTGTGTTCCAAAATAAGTCTATATTTTGGTTTGGGAAACCCTGTCTAGGAATGTAAAAGTTCCTACTTTTAGTTGCTCATGCATGTTCCTCATCTACAAATCCAGCTTTTTCTGACAGAACAGTACTAACGTTCCCTTCAGGAAACTGGCAGAAACTAGACTGATTGAAATCGTGTAAGGCCCAGTGCAAGCTGTGCTATTAGTTGTGGTAGGCAAAGGGCAGCAATTACAAATCAAAAAAGCTCATCAAAGCTTCTGTAGTGCAGACCAGCAGAGGGTGTCTGATTTTTCACAGAGTGAGTTAGGCATCAGTTCCTTGATTCCCTTCTTCCAGGCCACATGGAAGTGGTGGCAATCCCAGCTCAAGTGCTAAGCTTTGCCTTGTGTTGTAGGAAGGGCATCTGCAGTTTCCTTCTCTTCCTCTTCCCCTAATCTCCAGTCTGGAGGGTACAACAGCTCTGTGGAAAAGAGTATGTTGGATTTGACACATGGAAACAAAGTCCAGGTCTAGAACATGCTGTAAGTTGGCAGCATTCAAAAAAGGAGTTAATATGTTCTCTGAGACCTACTGAAGTACCACTCTTCATTATGCGTACTGCTTGCTAAATTTTTAACCTATTTTCTGAAAGAACTGATCTTTGTATGACTTACCTGTACAGCTCTTCCTGCTGTCTCTGAAACTTTTGAATTGATTTATTTAGCAGAGTGATTGCAGTCTTCATATCTAAGTTTGGTGTGAACTGAGTTATTGTACATCCTCTTCCTGTTCTGACAAAGAGCAGCCACCTGGCAAGGTGTAAATCCAAGTAGTGTCAATACTCGTTGCTGCATGGGGTGTGGGAGAAAGCTATACTGTCCTGTTGGTGGAGCGAAGTGGAGGGTTGAGATAGAAACGGGTCATTTGAAGACATGTGTTCAGGACTTCGGAACCCTGAAAACCAGGTAGTTAATTCTGCGGCTCATGAACTTAGGTAACATAGGCTTTTAAAATGCCTTGCTTTCTTTGCCATACTGAGTTTAACATCTGAAAAATTACAACAGGTGACGTCTAGTGTTTGTCTTAGCAAGACACAATAGATGCTTCAGATATCTATGAAAAGTTAGTATTACTACTCACTATTCATGTTTTTCTCTATAAAAAGAGAACTAAGTGTTAAATGCAAGTAATTATCTCTTCTTAAAAATCTCAATTCTGATATTGTAGTGGGCTCCAATATCAGAAATGAGGGATAAAAATCAGCTTCAATTTGTCATGCAAATTTGCACCCTGATTTTTCTGGAAGAAGCTTATGCAGCCTGTTCTTTGTCTGTTTTGGGGTCTGGGTTTTTTGTCTTTGTTTCATTGCTGTTATGTGCTGTGTTCTCAAGTATGCAAAGATGCACCTAGTAAAGAGTAAGAAGGGTTTATTGCACTATATGCTTGTGTCTTGGGCTTGGTTGTTGTTTTTTTTCTAATTGATGCTTTTTTTCATTGAAAAATAGTCAAGCTTTTGTGAAAACAGGAGATTTTGTAGGATCTCTCAAATATCCCATTTAGATTTTATTGGAAGCTTTGACATTCAAAACTCAATTAGATTTTTAGTGTGGTATATGCATTTTACAGTCAATATAATGTGTTTCCTTATGTTTGTATATCTAGTACAATATAAATTCTGTCTTGGCCACAGTTTTCCAGGCATTGTAATACTGAAGTAGTCTAAATTAATTCTAATTGATTAAATTAATTCTAATTCTGCTAGCTGTAAACTCAAAAGTGCACACTGTATTTTTCCACCTGAAGTATCATATAGGAGTAGTAGAAAATGACGCTTAATAAAAATCTTTTCATGAGAGTGTATTTGCTAGAAAACAATTTTTTTCATATGCAAAATAAGTTAAATTTTTAGAAAAGCAATTTAAAGAATATAATTTTTTTTGCGAATATTCTTTGCTTAGTGTGACTATAAAACTAACTAGTCTGTCTAGTTTCTGGTCAACTGTTAATTTCTTGGATGAATACTTGAAGTGTAGATATGAATATTCCAGGAAACCAGAAAAAAAATAATACTTCAAATGAAAACTTCTAAAATCATCAGAATTTTCCAGATGTTTTTCCTATAAGAAGCTATTTTGGTTTTGTCAGTTTTTTTGCAAAGCTTCTATTAAATGGTCTCACTAAAATCAAGTATTTAAAGAAAGGAGGAACCTGTAGCCTGCTGACACAGCAGTGCTGTTGTACTTTGTGAAAGACAGATGAAGGAAGCAAGGTAATTATCGCTGCCTTTCTTACATCTTTCAGAGCTAGAGTTTTGAAAGTAGTAAGTAGCATACAATCCTCCTTGTGCTTAAGCAAATGATGTCCTATTCCTGGCTGTCTAGCATAAAGAAGTCACAGTAAGCGCGGCGTGCCCTTAGTAACAAAGGTAAACGAATGCCTTAAACATGTCTATGCAGGGACAGTTTACTGATTACAGGAATTGTTTGGCGGAAAAATAGGATTTAACTGACGTATGTGAGTGTACATCAGTTTTATGAATGTCAGTAGAAGGTTGCTATTAACTTTCTTTTTTGTTAATAAAATCAGCAAGTAAAGTACTAGTACTTTTTCGGAACTCAATCTTGCTGCTTCTCTGATGAAGAATTGTGTTTTAACTGCGTGTCTGTTCAGGTAACCTGGCATGAAATCGCAAGGCCTCAAGTACACGGATATGACATGCGTTGTCTGGCGATGGTCGGCCGGTTTCAATTTGTGTCAGGAGCAGATGAAAAAGTGCTTCGAGTTTTTCGGGCTCCCAAGAATTTTATAGAAAACTTCAGTAACATCACTGGTATTCCAATGGAGAAGCTGTGCTCTGACGTAAGTGTGCTAAAGCAGTGCTAAATGAAGACAGCCCTCTTTCATGTAAATAAAACTAATACTTTAGAAAATATCAAATTCCACTAAATGCCATGAAAAAATCTTTTAATAGTTCTGAAACCTTAACCTTGTTTTTCCTTTCCCTTCTATTTGCTTCCATGTGTGTTGTTTCATATGTATTTTCACTGTGTTGCCTTATAAAACAGGTTGTATTTGAAACTAGACAAGACCTAGTATCTGAAGTGCAAATAGTATGGGTAAATTTTAAATAAGTCAGACCAAGTAGACTACTGTACGCACTTGGTGATTTGAAAGCAAACAAGAAAGCCTGGGAATGTGCTTCTTAATTTAAGGGTGTAGTAGTCTTGTCTAGATGTAATTATTGTTGTGTGGTTATGCGCTGGGTTGTTTTTTTTCTTTTTTAATAGTATGCTTGGAAATAGTGTAAAGCTTTCAGCACTGTTGTTAGTTGTTACATATAAATATTTATAAATATGTACTTGCTCATGCTTTATTTCCTCTTGACATTGGAAACTTTCTTGAGGCCTTTAGATTCCAGTTCTTAGTGTCGATAAGTATACTTTCCTATTCTGTGGAAAGATAAGACTGCAGAGTTGTCCTTTGTTTACTCCCCATTCGCTTTAAAATCTAATTCTGTTTTTCTCTGCATTTTGTAGAGCAGACCTCATTCAGGATAGCTGTCTCTGTACAGTGCCTTGCCATGCTCTTTGCATTTCTGGCTCAAAAGCGGTGCTTTCTGTGCAGCTTCTCAGAGTTGGATTAGTCTTTCCATTTCATTTAACAATCGAAACATCTGGGAAAGAAATCTATTCATTTTTGATAGCAAGAAGTTACATAAGTAATTGTTTAGTGCTTTAAAACTTTGTAAGCATTTGCGTTAATGACATTGTACAAATAACATTGTGCTTTTATAATGCTGGCAGATGTCATTATTTTACTTCTATGTAGACTTTTCTTATCAGCTCTTCCTCTGAGTGCTATTTTTTGATTCATAATATCTCAAAGTGTTTCACATGAGCTTTGTTTAAAGAGGAAGGCTTTATGAGCTCTAATGATATGGCTACTTTTAAATAGCTTTATTGAAATTGTTTTCTGTGAATGCTTTTTTTTTCTTTTTTCTGTTAAAATGGGTAAGCTTTTTCTTCATTTAGCTCAGATGCCTTCACGAAAAAAGTAGTTAAAACCAAAAAAGCCAGCTTTATATTCAGAAAGGGTTGAATGGGATTATATTCAGTTCAAATCCATGGGAATTGTATTATACTTTGGGTTGTAATGAAGAACTATTTTTGTTTTAGAGGCCTTAGACTGGTGTGTGTCTTATACATTTTTTTCATCATATTGTGAACATTTAAATAAATAGTGTTTTAAGCTGTCACCGAAATTATTAATCCAATTCTGTAAAGCAGTCTTTCTTTGAACTTTTCAGACACTAAGGAAGGTGTTTTACAGCTATTAAATCTAATATTTTTTCCATCTCTGTACAAAGGGACCCAAGTTCATTTACCCTTTCTAAATTTTGGTTTTTCCCCCCTTACCTTTATGGAAGTATTTTCTGTCTGATGATTTGTCTTTCCTCTGTGCTGCTGTAAACACCATGTAATCCAGCCATATCTCTGTGCTATGTACTGGGTTGTGTTTGAAATTGTAGGCACAGGCACTCACCCTCTGCCTCCTTTTCCAAAATGCTGCTTTATAATAGAATCACAGAATGGTTTGGGTTGGAAGGGACTTCAAAGACCATCTAGTTCCAACCCCCCCTGCCATGGGCAGGGACACCTTCCACTAGACCAGGTTGCCCAAAGCCCCATCCAACCTGGCCTTGAACACTTCCCGGGAGGGTGTAGCCACAACTTCTCTGGGAAACCTGTTCCGCTACCTGACCACGCTCACAGTGAATAATTTCTTCTTTAGATAATCTAAATCTATTCTCCTTCAGTTTAAAGCCATTACCCCTTGTTCTATCACTCCATGCCCTTGTGAACAGTCCCTCTCCAGCTTTCCTGTAGGCCCCTTCAGGTACTGGAAGGCTGCTGGAAGGTCTCTTCAGAGCCTTCTCTTCTCCAGGCTGAACAACCTCAACTCTGTCAGCCTGTCCTC
>VXBL01007580.1:120807-166122 GCA_013400195.1 Aramus guarauna | reverse complement strand
ATAGGAGAGGTGCTCCAGCCCTCTGATCAGTTTCGTGGCCCTCCTCTGGACTATCTCCAACAGCTCGATGTCTCTCTTGTACTGGGGCCCCCAGAGCTGGATGCACTGCTCCAGGTGGGGTCTCACAAGAGCAGAGTAGAAGGGCAGAATCACCTCCCTTGACCTGCTGCTCACGCTTCTTTTGATGCAGCCCAGGATATGGTTGGCTTTCTGGGCTGCAAGCACACATTGCTGGCTCATGTTGAGCTTCTCATCAATCAAGACCCCCCAAGTCCTTCTCCTCAGGGCTGCTCTCAGTCCATTCTCCACCCAGCCTGTAGTTGTGCTTGGGTTTTCCCCGACCCACATGCAGGACCTTGTGCTTGGCCTTTTTGAACCTTACGAGGTTCATTTCACCTCGGAACAGACTATTTCCCAGTCCTATTGTGTTAAAAACTGCAGTGCTCTCCGTTGATTAATTATCACGCACATCCTAGAATAAGTAAGGTTGTGGACGAAAACCTGGAATTAGAGATGAAGATGCATGCTTTACAGCAAACCTCTTGAGCTGAGGCCTTAGAAAAGCTGTTCTTGTCTGGCAGAGTACTGGTCTTCATTTTGTCCAGGGTATGTTATGAATGAGTTAAGAGTTTTTCAGAGCCCCTCTTTTCTTCTCTAGAAAAGTCTGTTTTTATCACAGGGGTTCCTTAAACTATGGCCTTTAAAATCTGAACCTACATGATAATCTGTGGTGGTTTTTGTTTGTTTGTTTTTAATTCAGCAATCAGCTGATCTTCCAGAAGGTGCAACTGTGCCAGCTTTGGGATTATCCAATAAAGCTGTTTTTGAAGGTATGGCTAATGAAAAATAATGATGATGGTGCTTCATGTGGAAACTTTTTTTTTTTTCTTTTAAATGACTGTTTTAGTGTATGTCTTTTTGTTAGGGATGTTGTAAGCTTGACTGCAAATTGTGCAAAGCTTTTATTTCTCTGGTAGCATCTAAATGTGGTGCTTAATAAAAAAGCACTAGTGAGAATCTTTCCTCCCTTTCTCTGCCTTAGGTTTCTCCCCTAAACATCCCCTAATGTCTTGTGCGAACCTAAAGTGCTCTTTCCCTGCCTCCCACACCCCTGTAGGAAGTAGCCCTGCTCAGCCTGCACAGCGCTCCCAAGAGCCTCCCTCTTCTGTTGACTGATCTTGAGGTGTTTCACACGGATGCTGGGGCTCATTGCTCTCCTGTGATGGGTCTGGGAGTAGCCAGGGCAGGATATTATATGAATTCTCCCATCTGCTGTTGTTCCTCTAGTTTATCCATGCTCACTACCCAGCGTTTCTGTCCCCTCAAGAAGACTGACTTTTAGCCAGCAAAATTAGTTTTGAGTAGCATACTGTGAAAACTAGGTTCAGAGTTGTTAAAGCAGAACTACCTGTTGCTACTTCTGGTTTCTCTGTAAAATAGCCTGACTCTGAAGCTATATTCTGGAGTCCTTTTCACACTCTCCTCAAATGTTAGTGCCCTTGTAGAAGAAATGCTGCTTTAAGGAGGATTACTCACATTTTCTGTTCCAGTGAAAATAGCCATAAACCTTCTCCAGGTAAATGATGCTTTGTGAAAGTATTTGGGAAGGAAGAATTAGTTAGCCAACAGTAACTAATGTTCTGTTGGTAAAGGCAGGAGAGGCACCAGATGTTGTTTCCTGGAAAGGTGGTGAGGATTGCATTGTGGGGGAACAAGGAAAGGGGGACAAACATCTGTCTAGAATGAGAAAAATAACTGAGTAGGGTCTTGAGACTGGGGATGGGACTGGTAATCTGGTGTTTAATAAAGTCTCTGATAAAAATGCACTTACACTGGAATCTACAATTTAGGTCAGACCTATATTTTTTCTCTGCCTAAAGCTTTATCAAAAGGTGTTCATTAAAAAAGGAAGCATTTTAATAAGCTTTGTCTCCAGGGTCTTCCATGGCAATACAGCTAAATTTTCCTAAATCTTCTGTGAGAGAAAAGTAGCTTTGTTGTACTTGAAGTAACTCATAAAATATATTTTTGGCAAAAAACTCCCCACCCCCCCTGCTTTCTCATGAATCCTTCCATTGAATGAGGGAACAAAACTTTATTCTGCTAGAGTATTGTCACACACAGACTACCTAATTTCCATTGATTTCATGTGGCACACCCAGAAGCAGCACTATGAGTAGAAAAGCTGTAAAATTTTCCTGCCTTGTCCACCATTGCCCACCCAATGGTGTGAGCACTGATGGCTTAGGTTAAAGCCCCACAGACCTCTCTTCTTGCTTACCCTGCAGAGGAATCTTCATGGTGAGCAATGATGAGATAGTGGTCTCAGATGAGAAAAATGTTGCTAATCCCTTTTTCAAGGGGAGAGAAGACATGATGAGTGAGAAGATAGTCTTTCTGTTCTGCTTTTTTACACTGCTGTATTTGAAATGTACATTTGGCAAAAAGTTAGATTCTGTCTGAGAGCAACTGTTCCCCAGCTCTGTATCTTTTTCTTAAAGAATACCTTCAAAAGGAAGGACAGGGTTGAATTTTAACTTAAAATTAACTGAGTAATTTCAGTTACTTTTGGTACTTTTGCCTAAAGCTAAGGAATGAGCTCTCGGTAATTTTGCTGAAGTTTGTAAATTGTAGATATGCTTCTGCAAGTATGACTTTTCATTTAAGGGTCTACATTAAATTTAGGAATTCATCACTTGTCTCTGAGATTTTTACCTTAAACATTTTCAAATACAGAAGGAAAGGTTTAACATTGGGGAAGCACAGATTCAACTCCTGGTGACTGCTTCTTTCAGGTGAATCAAAGTCTCTTTAAGAGTCTTCAAAAGAGACTGTGCTGATGGAGGGAGGTTAGTCTCAGAATGAAATTAGTCCAAAGATTAGGTTATTGGTTTTTTTCTTTTCCTCATTCTCTTGTACTTTAGAATAACTAGATTCTAGTATTAATATTACTGTAACTCTGGAAGCAGAGAAACCTAATTTCAGTTATTTATATTGTGAAAAAAAGAGATGGTTTTAAACTTATATTTTAAGTGCTCGTATTTTCCCTCCTGTCAAGTATGTTCTCTCTAGCTAATGAAGTCCTTACTTTGAATAGGAGATATGTCTGTTCAACCAGCTGAGGATGAAGAAAATTTTAATACCATTTCGAATCAGTATCCTGAGATCTATTTTCAACCCTTGCTCCTTACAGGTATGAGATTCATTTCTGTTGTAGGAAATAGAGGATGAAGTTCATTTGATCTAAACTTGAAGCATTATTTAGCTGATTTTTTAAATTTAGTACTAAATTTGAATATGGTGTACAAATGTCTTTTAGAACCTCCCCCAGAGGATCACTTGCTGCAGAATACCTTGTGGCCTGAAATTCAGAAGTTGTAAGTTTTATTTTTCTCTTTTAATTTACAAAATTTCCAGAAAGCTGTTGTACTATATTAATGTAGTCTGGTCTTGTAACTCTTTCTATTTTACTATCTGATTTGACTTTATGTGCAGTGCATTGCTTGTAAAATAAATTATATATGCATAAAAACTAGGAAACAATGCAGAAAATGGCTGTTGTCTCACAAAATTTTATCGCATTAGTCATTTCTGTACCAGGGAAATACGTATGTTTTTTTAGCACAAACCTGCTCTTTTGAATTTGTAATGATCAGACTTTGATTGTCTCTTTGGATGTTTGTCTTGTGAAGGTCTGTTTAGGGCACCTATCTCTGTTTTTTTCCCCTCTTTGTTCCAAGAGAATAGTAAGGTTTCTGGTCTGCTATAAGAAACTGTGGCATGTTTTCATGGTTTTATCTGTGCTCTGGAATGTGATGGGCCTCTCTTTCCATGCTGCAGCCTTTGTTTATGTCTGTCTGCTCAGCAAATCTGCTTAAAACCTTGTGTGTACTGAACATCTCTCTGCATAAGGAGTTTTCTGCTTCTTTCCACTTTGTGGCACAGGCTTGCAGATCAAGTTTCTGGTATGGAAGTAAAGGCTGAGGCATCAAAGGAGGAGTTTCTCCTGTAAAGCCTAACAGAGTTGTAAAATGGAATAGATGGAAGCAGCAGCCAAAACAGGATGTGTCTAGTGGTAGAGCAAAGTGATGAATGTTGAGTAAGATGGTTACAAACCCAGTTTGGGTATTGAATGCTGACACAGTGGGTTGCAGATTGCAAAGACAGAGTTATGCGGTCATGACAGTAATTGTTTTGAGGTTGCAGAGTTTTAGAATTCTTCAGCTGTGTTTTGTTCCTTCTTTTCTGAGATTCACCACAGTTTGCACATGAAGGTTGTAATTTTATTTATTCCCTAAGGATCCCAGTAACATTAGGCTACACTTTCAAAATCTTCAAAGTTTTAGTATCAATCTTTAAAGTATAGCACAAATAAATGAATCATCTCAAGCTCTTAGGGGTTTATTTATCTGAATCTCCTGAAAGAGTGGTCTCAGGCAGGAACAAGAAGAATGTTGAGCCTTTGCTGATGACTAGAGCTACCTTTTATACATTACCAGTATTGTGACTTTGGGGTGGAGAGAGAGGGGGCGCGGATAAAAAGCTTTGGGAAAACAGTTTGCCGGTTACTTTCATTTGACCAAGTGGGAGGTTTTGTGGGAGCTCATCTATACCTTCAACCAGGCAGTTAATCTCCTTCGAACGCTTTTAAGCTCTTCTACTGTTTTTGTACTCAAAAGTGCTTCTAGGAGGGAAGCCGGTGGATATTAGAGCATTTCTGCACATTGTGTAATTTCTGTTACGTTAACTGCGTCTCCTGTGCATCCTGTAGCCACTAATGCAACACTCACATAAGTAGTTCAATAAGGGATCTTTTAAGTAGTGAAAAGGTGCCAAGGCCAAAATTTTTCTTCATTTACCTTCGACATTTTTCAAATTCTAGTGAGACATTGATTGTTGGTATTCTGCTACAGGAGTACTGCCTATCTGATTTTATATCCTGCATTCATTAAATTACCTGCATTTTATGATGGACTTAGCGATTTTTTTCTGTGTTTAGAGACACTGCTAATGATAGGGATTCTTTCATGCAAGGGCAGCAAGATGTAAAGCATTCATAGACTTTCAAGTATTTTGCACAGGATAATCTTGAAAGAAGTAACATGAAATCACATAATGCAGATTTCAAGTTGCCATAGCAGCAGAAAAATGGTGTGAAGAACTGACTTGCTAAAAATAGCTTGTTTGTCATTGACATTTGTGTATTCCCAGCTCTAACTTGACACCAAATTTGGAACGATTAGTGTTGGGTTTTGAAAACCGTTTGCTTGAGTAGGTTTTAGTATTAAGAACTTGCTGAATTTTTTTTACAGAATCTAATAACTTTAAAATAAAAATACGATAAATCTTGTGAGAGTATGCTAATCTTTACCCTCTTGGAAAATTACCATAGAGAATTTATATGCAGCAGGCTGAGATTAACGCCTGAGTGTTGACACACATATATATATATATATGTATGTTTATATGTATGTACATTTCATGTAATACACATGGAAGTCTTGAAAGATCCTTTTTGACACCAGAAAATTACTGTAATCATTTGTCTGGACACTTTGAAAGTCCAGTCAGTTTACCTGTGCATTAAAAAATGCTAGGAATTGCACATTGCTAAGGCAACATCGCTTGTGGTTGGAAATGTTATTTAATTATTAATTCATGCAGTTGCTTCACTCCATTGTGAACCTTTTTTTTTTGATGGTGTACTACAGAATGAAGGCTTCAGATTGTGCCTGTGGGGGAAGGGGTTGTAATGGAGCTTCTATACTTGCAAGGCTCATACACTCTTGTAAACAGCATCTCCTATTGCCACTATATTGTCTTTACTGGAGACAGTATTAGGCTATATAGGCTGTCAGTCTCACCTATGACACACTCCTGGTTATGTAACTTTGCAAAAGACGGTATTTTAGGTTTTATTTTAATTTAAGGAGAAGGGTTGCATTTTAATGCTTCTATTTAGCAAGAACAAAGTTGCATGCAGAAGCTCAAAATGTTTCTGTCAAGTGGTCTTCAATACTACATTTAGGAGATAAAACCAAAATAACTGAGGACTTGTTTCACAAGTTGTTCCACAGGTTGTTTTTCCTTCATTGAATTTTGGGAAATTTACACTTTTCATGGAATAAATGCTTTCAGTTTTAGAAACTTGACTTTCAATGACTTTCACAACAAAATAGTTTCCAGGAATGTGCTTTAAAAGTAAGCATTATGATAAAACTGGTGCTGGTGGCAGAGAAAGGAGAAGACACACGGTAATACCTTCCTCATTATAAGATACAATCAAACTTGCAATTTAACATTCCAGTTAAGCGCAGCCACTGGTCCCTCTCCCCGCCCTGAAGGTCCAGGTGCAGTTCCTCTTCATGAAAAGGCAGTGCATCCCCAGTCTTCAGACATGAGTGGGGGAGTCTGTGTATGGGATATGCCCAGCAGCAACTTTTCTGGACTCTGTTCAACAGATGCAGACAGTAATTTGTCATTTAAACAGATGGCTGTTTTTGGCTGCAAGTGAAATCCCATGAACATCAATCCCATGTAAGAACTTCATTGCAATACTGCTGTCCAAAGGAGTTTATTAGGAGAATTGCCCATCTCTTCAGAGCTAGAAATCAATTAAAACCCCCCTGCAACTGGTATTTAGCTGATATTTGTCCATGTATAGATTGCATCTCCAGTTTTACTTCCAATCTGTTTTGTGACTGATTTTGTGTTAGTCTGTGTGGCATCTCTGCTTATTAGTTAAATCGGAGTCCAGATATGTGAGCTTGAATTCCAGCAGAACTCATGCAAAGATAGATTTAAAAATGTGTTTCTGGAGCAAGGTAAAAGTTTTGGTTTTTTACAGTGTTAATTTTTTTACAGTGTTAATTTCCATTTCCAAAGTGATTCTTGTCCCCTAGTTCAGAAATCTTCTTTCAGTATTTCCCAGAACAGACATCCTTTGGCTAGGTGTCTGTGGTGTATTTCTTTGGTGATCTTCAGATATGTGCCTTCTGACTTTTATTGGTAGTGTTAAAATTGCTTTACAAGAAAATACGAAAACATGAAATGCTGTTTTAGTCCGCTTTGTTAATCATTAGTGTAGCTTCTGCAATACTGATGCTTTAGGACTATGGAATAGGCTGGAGAGAGTATTCTGTAGTCACTTCCTAACTGTGACAGAATTTACGCAGATGTTTATATTGAATGCTGAATGTTATTAGGAATTATTTGGGACATAACACTGAAACAGTGGGCAGGAGTTCCTGACAGGTGCCTTTTATTTTTGCAAAGGGATTTAAATCAACATAAGAAACTTGATACATACTGCAATAATGACTGTCATGTGTTAAATATCTTTCCATATTTATTTCAGATATGGACATGGATATGAAATTTTTTGTGTTGCTTGCAATAATTCAAACACTATAATTGCTTCAGCATGCAAGGTAAGAAAAGATTCTAGCACCATCTAGTGAAAAATGCCACCAGATTTCTAGGGCTGACAGAGCAGGAGTCAGAATTCAAGATTTTGTATAGATAACAGTTGCCTTGCAAAAGTGAGAGTGAATGCAGATAAGCTATTTTTCATAAATTATGTATGATTCATTTGAAGATATTAGTAAGATAAATTCTAACAAATATAGGTATGAACCATTTTCTTACTAATATATATTGTCAGCATTAGTACAAAATAGTGAAACAATCTTGAAACTTCCCAGAGGAAAGCTGATTCTAACTTGATTGCAAGCCTTAAAACAAACCCCATAACATCCTATTATTTTGAAATGTGTGACTTTTGTATTTGCTTTCATTAATTCTCACTGTTGGTTTTTCCATCAATACAGGCTTCCAAAAAAGAACATGCAGCAATTATTTTGTGGAGCACTACTTCTTGGAAGAAACTGCAGAGTTTGTCATTTCACAATCTGACTGTTACTCAGCTGGCATTTTCTCCTAATGACAAATTTTTATTAGCTGTTTCTAGAGACAGGAATTGGTCCCTGTGGAGGAAACAAGACTCGTCAGAGCCAGGTGAGATATGTAAAGTGGATATATGCATTTGAAGACTTCACGGTTTGTTCAATGTTTTTGGCTTCAAAATATTGAAAGAGATTTGGTAAAATATTTTAATGGCCATTTTCCTTACAACATTTAAGAATTAATGGTGTTGTAGGCTCCCGTGGCTTTAAATGCAATTAATTATGTATAAGAAAGCTAGAAAGGGAATTAAAATGTAGAGAAGAATATGATCAAGCCTTAAATGCTGTTTGTTTGTTTGCATGTAATGAAGTCTGCTATTTGTCCGCCTGCCTTCTGTTTGGTTGTATGTTTCAGATTTACTGAAATCAGGTGTGCATTCTGGAGTGTAATGTCAAAACATCAAACTGGTATTCTATCAAGGAAAGCCTTCATCTGTGTGATCTTTGCAGGCTAGGCTGGAAGGTTCATTGCTACACCCGTGTCCTGCATAGAGCTGCCTTGTCCCTGTTTGCAGGGCTGGACACTGAGACTCTTGGCAGGATTAATCTCTTCCATGGGACTTTCTGATAATCCTGCACAATTGATTAATTTGACTAGGACTGGCTCTGTCTGGAAAAAGAGCTGATAGTAAAGATTCAGTTGACTTTCTCATTAAGACTGAGCCTTGCAAAATCATGAGGAGATTGCTATTGAACACTTTAATGGGTTCCTAGAACAGATGCTTGTGCTGAAAACGTTTATCATTGCAGTGTTGGCTTAATAGCATGTAAACACTACCGGGCTCTATAGAGTTTTCCTAGAGACTTGGCAGTGAGTTTTGGCCCCTTCAGACAGTGTCCGATTGTATCCTGGCTTGAGATTTCTGTTCTACTCAGACTTCTATTCTAAAGCGTGGGATATTGTCCACAATAGTTACACAGTGCTTCAGGAAAAGGAGCATGAATTCTCATAGGAAGTAGAGGAAATCTTCTTTTCATCTGTTCATCACTTACTTTGTCTACGGAGAACATCATTGTCAGTGTAAAGCAAAACTGCTGGTATGGACATCCAAAGAAGTGGTTACTCAAAATCTATGCTCCAAAATGACAGCCTTTTCTACTTAGGAAAATCATTCTGCTGATCAGATTTATTGCCTGATTGGATGCATACTGAAATGGCAGCCTGTCTCTTTGGGGGGACAGATTAATCTTTATGATTAGATCATTAAGATTTGAGCTCTGGAGGCTTTACTGGTAAATAGGAACTGTAGTGAAATTATTGGGAATATGTGTATACATGGTAAATGTTGCACTAGACTAAAGCTTTTGAAGTCAGTGTTCTTACGAAAAACTTGTATAGAAAGAACCTGAAGGTCTTATAGTTCGACTTAAATTCTTCTGAAACAGATATGTGTGTGAAAGATCAAACTGTTCCTATTGTTTTAGTGCTGTAAGGGCTGACTGATGTGGTCTTGAACAGGTGCTGATTATCATTGTGGTAAGTGTTGGGGAAAAAAATACTTATGTGGTGCAAAGTATTTCCAGTTGCTTTAAAGATGAGCTGAATAATATCAGTATTCCTGCAGTTCTTACATAGAGCGAGTAACAATTAGTTTTAATATGTAGAGTAGTTGAAGCAAGGGGTTTCCTCTGTATGTTTTATTCCAGGACCAGTTTTCAGTTGCTGTGCATACACAGACAAAAATACAGCTGTTCACAGTCGAATCATTTGGTCTTGTGATTGGACACCAGATAGCAACTATTTTATTACCGGCAGTCGGGACAAAAAGGTAATTAATATAAAAGGAATTTAAAAAGCCCAGAATTATTTTAAATGTATTTTAGATTAGCAAATGTTGTGTTCTAATGAGCCCATATTTTATAAATACACAAAAAGCTTATTGTGTGTATTACCACAGAAATCAGTGAGACTTTCATATGCTAAATAAAGTGCTTGAATATGTGTGTACAAGACTGTGGTCTGCCAGTTGGACTTCTTCCCTTCTTTTTTCATACAGTAAGACAAGCATATGTCACATAATTCTTATGTTTTTTCTTTAATAACAGAATCTGGTTTTGTAGCCAGTATCTTTAATGAAATCAGACAGACTGTCTAAAAAGTTGAATCTATATAGACAGACATTTTCAGGGTCATTGACTTTGTTCTGTGCCCTGGAAGTATTTTAACTAAGTTATTCCTTACGTTTTTGTAAATGTATTTACAGAAAGATTACAGCAAAAATTCCTAGATGATTCTCTTTCTTACAGGTCATTATGTGGGGCCAGTGCGACTTATCTGTGACTACTGAAGGGAATATGCTGGATTCAGTCAAGCCATGTTCAACAGTACTGGATGCTGGGGATTCTGTTACTGCTGTTAGTATCAGCCGTGTGCTTACTCCTGATGGAAGGTATTGCTGTTTTCTCTAATGCCATTTTGCGTTTAATTTGAAATTAGTATTTTTACCCCTTTAGTCATTTTTCTGTGCCCCCTGCCCCGCATGCCAGGGGAGTTGGAACTAGATGATTTTTAAGGTCACTTCCAACCCAAACCATTCTATGATTCTATGAAACAGCTTCTAAAATTTACCTGTCAAATATTTTGACCATTCTTTGACTGATTGAACTCTCCTTTTTTTTCTTTTCTAGACTTCTTTTCAGGTGTCTGGTGGCTTCTCCAGTGTAACAAGTTTAAAAAAAAAAAAAAAAAAGGTGGTGGTGGGGGATGAGGTGGGCATGAACACATCTGAAACACATTCATTCTTCCAAGAATATTGACTGGTCTGATGTTGTAATAAGCTTCTTATATTTTTCCCAACCAAATATATTTTGCAGGTAAAAAATTTCTTAATTTTTTTTTTTAATGCAGAAGCTTTGATTTAAATTGTGATTTTTTTTATTTTTTTTTTTAAATTATTATTTTTTCCAAGCAAGTATTGATGTGAAGGGCAAGGAGCAAGACAGTGTTTGAGTGCTAGTTCTTTCTAGCTTGCATTAGAGCCAACTTCACTGAGCTGCCTACTGTAATCTCTTCAGAACTAACGCAGTTATTCTCTTAATAGATATATTGTTGCAGTAGGCTTGGAGAATGGGAAGATTATCTTGTACACATGGAAGCCGAGTGGGCAAGAACCAGCACTGGCTGATTGGACCATGTGTGTTGAGATGGATAACAGGTATGTTTTTGAAGTAAGTTAGGAGCAAGGAAATAATATTCTTGAGACTAACAGTGCTGGAGTTCGGTTCTTGTAGTATAAAAGGATATGAAACTGGTTTATTTGTATATCAAAAATTGTTACCCTTTTAGGAAAAAGTTGATCCCTGAAAGTCTAAAGATGTCTGTAAGCAAAGTCTGGAAATAAAAATATTGGTTATTTAGATTTATTAAAAAACCCAACAAACTCCTGTGAAAACCAAAGCGGGGAGTGTAGATGTTAAATCCCAAAATACCTCATGCAATGCAAATGCTTTGAGAAGTATTACACTTTGTTGGCCCCACTTAAAAAAAAACAACAAAAACCAAAACAAGCCCCAACAACAACAAAAAACCCCACCCAACAAAAGCCACCACCAAACAACAAAACAAACCAGCTTTATTAACTTTAGATATAAAATAAGATGCTAGAAAACAGCAGAAAGGATGTGTGTGTGAAGAATCACTGTGTATATACATCAGCAAAACATTTTGGAGTTAATGACAGCAAGCTTTCAAGAGCAGCTTTTAGCAGAACCCAAAGGAATGACAGGCTATAAGTGGTGCTGCAGCGGTGACAGCTAGTGAGACTCTTTGCAGAGAGACTTTGAATATTTCACTTGGAGCACTCCCCTAGATTCTTCCTTCACGCCCTGGCATTGGTAGTCCCAGAAATGAAAGTTGATGGTGACTTTGGCCCGTGCGTGCTTGAAGTGAATTGGAAAGAGACTACCAGATAACAGGAAATCGCAGGCTAAAAGCCAGAAATCTGTCATATCTCAGTAACTGAGATGCTAGACCTGCAGCTTAATGTGGTAAAACTTGAAATCAATAGCTGTTTAAATTATTGATGAGTGAGAGGATAAAATGTCATTAGTGTTAATGGCCCTACTTATTTTAAGAACTTAATACCTGCTGGTTGTCACAAGTCAGTTTTTCCTCAGTTGGTAGTGTTAAAAGAAGAGTACTAATTATATAAATGTTGATGTTTACACACACATGCCCAACTGTGTTTGACATTTTGCGGTTATGTATGGATTTCTTTTTGTTGCAGCCAAAGTCATGCTCTTGCTGTGAAACGTTTATGTTGGAGACATCACGTGGGCAGAGCTGGGCATAATGATCAGAACAGCAGTGAGTGGTTGCAGCTTGCAAGTTGTGGAGCTGATCACTGCGTTAAGATATTCAACGTCAACAGATTTTCTCTTTAGCAAAGACAGCAGGCCTGTCTGCACGAAACAGATCCACAAGGTTTTATTTCAGCTTTTAGCTATTTTGATTGTTGAAATTTCTGTTTTCTGGTCTGGAAAGTGAAACTTCTGACATGTAACTTATTAAAGCAACTTTTGCAGTAGTTTGAAATGTCAAATATTTTTCTAATTCTAAGAAGTATAATGAGACAGTTTTGTTCACTGTGACTCTGGGGGTATGTGGGAAGCTGCCAGCACTTGTTGGGGTTCTGTGCTTGGGATTGCGAGTGGAGTACTGAATTGCGTTGAACCCAACTGTCAGTTGACCTGCCAGTGCTGACACTGCGTGTTTGAGCATGTGCAGTTAACCAGAGATCAGAGTTAAACAGCCCTGGTCCAAGTCTTAGACAGTATTACGTTAGGAGTAGTTTGTGTCCACATGCTTGGACATGCCTGCTTGTTTGGTTTTCCTGTCCATATTCCTTTCTTCTGCTGTGCAGACTACTGGGCTCCTGCTGCTTGGTGATGTGGGGCTTAAAGCCTAACTTGCAGACCACTGAAATCTTCTGGTGTCTCCTCTGCGTACCTGTGAGCCCTCTCTGAGCAGAGTGCTATAGAAGAGCCACCCAGTACAATGCTTGAGGGCTATCGTCTACAGTTTGGGCTGGAAAAGCTTAAAAATATTGGTAGGCAGGAGCTGAAAGGTGACAGCCATTCCTTATACTGCCTTTGGACTCCTCCTGACTCCTGAGTGCTGCTTATCTATTGTGAGAAGTAGGACCAGTTAACTTATTTGTCTGATTGTCTAGTCATTTAAATAGAATGATAATAGACCTCAGCAGGTCTGTCTCCAATTCCAAAGTCTAGAGATCAGTTAAAATTTGAGTGAAATTATTTTTTGTTCCAGAACCACTTGCTACCTGAACTGGTAGTGCAGAAACAATTGGAATTCTGCTTAACTTTTTACTGTGATGTATTTTTAGATAAAGAACAGTTCTTTCAGAATGGGCCATACTCTTTTCAGAATAATTATAGTTTATGTTTTAAAGGTTTTTATATTTTAGCTTTTTATTTTCCATTCTGTTTTTCAGCATGAAAAAAAAGTAATTCTTTAAAATGACTTAGGGGAATAAAAACACGACTTCTTAATAAAGAAGCTTTGCTATGTTTTACTTGTAGTACCCCATGCTTTCCTTACATGTGTGCTTCAAGCATTTGAGTTGTGTATTTTACTTGTCCAGGATTTTTTAAACAACCATAGACTGTATCCTGGGAAAAGAAAAACATAACTTATCACTCAAGAAGCTTCAAAAAGTTGCCAAAAGTGGAAATTTATTTTATGTCACAATTGTAATTTGGTCTCTTACCTACAGTCTTGCCTTGCAGCCCCTCTTGCCTATAGGCAAAAGTGAAATGTCATGTTGTCCCCCTTTTTTATTTTGTGAAATGCTGTCATTAAACAAGCATCAGCTATTACATGATTTAGTAATCCATTCCATTACCCCTGGGAGTTTTGTGACTCAATCACATTGAAGAATATACCTCATTGTTCCAACTTTAAATACATCAGATTAGTCTGTTGATCTCCCAAGTCTAAATGTTTGTAATAGACACTTTCTTTTCAATTAAGGTAAGAGGTTGTCAAGAGACACCTCGACACATGATTAATATTTTTTTATGTACGGTGTTGCCTTTGTTCACATATGCCTTTACTATGCATTTAGTGGGCGTGACTTTTACATATGCCTTCATCTTATCAGTAAATCCACTAAAGTCTTTTCAAACCAGCATGTAAATCAGCATCACGGTAACAAGTCAGATACTGATTTCATGTTCTCAGCTAATATCAGAAAATTATTTGGATCAATGTAAGTGTGATACCAAGGAAAAATTGGTGTAATTATAGGAATCATTTTGAGGGTAGCATTGGCTGCCTAATGAAGAACAGAGTAAGTACCCTTTAAGATTATTATAAGAATCCCTAGAAAATTAGTTTTCTTTTTCCTTTGCTTTCTTTGTTTTAAAAAAATGAAGAAAAGCAAGCATTTGCCAGACATTTACTATATTCGTTCTACTTCATTATTCTTGTTTTACTGGTTTGTTTAAATACTACTGGAATCCTAAAACCTGAGTCAGGTTTTTATTTGAAAGAATCCGCTGTTGGTTTTGTCCACTAAATGGCTATCACTTTTATTTTCTTCCACGTGCTTTTCTTTTGTATGTACTTACTCAGAGAGACTCTGTGTAATTCATTAAAAATAGTGCATACATTTGTTTACTATTTAATACATTATAACACCCCCACCCCCAATTATAGCCTTGGTCATATTTACCCGACTGACCTGACCATAGTCCCTTTTACCTACCAAGCTGTATAACTGCTATATGTATCCATTTTTATTTCTACATATATTTCTGTGTTTCCCTGGTGCTCTGTCATTGCTGTTCTCTCTTGTGAAGTGCCATGCCTCTTTGCATTCCTGCCCATCCAATTTGTGTTTTTTTGCGGGGTTTTGGGGTTTTTTTTGTTTGGTTGGTTGGTTTTTTAATTCTCCTAAAAATGTGATTATTTTTCATGGCCTCCCTTAAGTGAAAACTGTAATTGCGCTCAGATGTACTTCTGGAAGATGGAGTTAGCCTCTATACTTTGCAAGTTGCTTGTATCACCCCTTTATAGCAGATAGTTCAATATCATGCAATAAAAAAAAAGTTGAGGTAAGTGCAATTTGAAGATAAATGAGAAGAAATAATAAAGACTATCAAATAAGCCCTGCCAGCTCCAATCTCAGGAGCTCCAACTTTTCATGACACAGCCTCCAACATTGCATTTGTTTTCATTTAACGTGATGCAAGATCGTGTCTGATGGTCATGGGTAAAAACTTGCTGTCTGGAATCATGATGGTCCGAGCTTTGCATTACCCTTTCCTGCCAGCCCGAAGGTAAGGTGTGAGGACAGTATTCCAGTGATGAAAACCCGGAGGGAAATGGTATGTGTCAAAACGCACCCGTCAATAGCAGCCTAATCCTCTGCATGAATTTCTAACTCTAGTAGTATTACATATTTCCAAGTTCCTGTCTTTATTTCTGTTATCGTGTTGGACAAGGGCGGTGTGTTTATTTCAAACCTCTGCAGTCTAGCAGGGCACAAAGCTGACGTGGCATTCCCTCTAAACAGGCTCTCCCTAGTCCTAGTTACACTTTACTGTCCAGGGTTTTTTTTAACCAGCCTTTGCATCCAAAATGCGCAGAACTGGGTCTGTGCAGGTTTAGAGAGCTAAGCTGCTTAGTGCCTCTGCAGCCCTCGAGTGCTACTTCCTGAAGTACCGTGGGCCGACGGACGTATGCGCTCGTGTACCTTACCACTAAATAATGGCGTACATTTAATTAAATGGTGCCATAAGCACTGACGCGGAAGAGGCCTTGTTTCCCACAGATCGGGGCTCTTTGCAGATTGTGAGTTTTCATTAGTTTTCCTGCGAACGGTTACTTTTTACAGCTGTTATGCGTGGATTTTCATCTCCAATGTGAGAGCTCAAGGTGCAGCTACTTGTCTAGACACTGATGGAATTTTTTTCTCCTATCTAACGCCTATGAAATCTGTGGATTTTTACCTGTGAACACACGACCTTTCAGACAGACCTGGGTTGAAGTGATCTAGTGGATTAAAATAATGCCCAAGGCTGTGTGTCCATGTGTGTAAACTGAGAAACAAGTTGGTGTACTCTTAAGAGACCAGGGTGAAAACTTAAACCCAATTTACAAATATGTAACTGACAAAATGCCAACACACACCACCTATTTTGCCCTTATGCAATTAATGCTTTAATTGTCTCTTTTTATGACAATCTTTACCAATAGATGTAAAGCTTGCATGGTACCAAGAGAAAGATAACACAGAACATCTGTCTTTAAAACCAGTTTATTGTTTTGTCCATATGGTTGCTGTTGGAGAACATCACAATACTGGTGTCAGCTTTTATCCCAAAATCTCATTCCAGGAAGCAAATTAATTGCTTCCTACACTTCAGTTGGTGAGTAAGTTTCCTTTATTTATTTTATTTTTTTTTTTTTTTTTAATTTTAAAATATGAGCTGTTGCGTCTTTCTGCATCAACTATAGCCATAAATATATTTCAAAAGCCTGTAATCACCCCAGTCTGAATCTCAGTGGCATCTGCTTTCAAATACTACAAACTATAATGTTTATTCCCACTCACATTTTCGTTGTAAACTTCTATTGCTGCTTTATCTCCCCCTAGCCGATTCAAAGGCAATGTAAAGGAGCTGGTGCCATTAGCTTCTCCAAGGTGTCCCATTAACCACCACCTGGAAAGTGCACCACTAGAAAAGAGTGTCATGTTCTGCAGGGAGAAATCTCAATTCTGGCATCTTTATGTGGACCAAAAAAGTTGTTTTATTACAGAACAAAGATGTTTAAAGACTTCTTTAAACTTAGAAATTAATGAGCTACAGGAAAGAGAGTGCAGTTTGCAGTTTCTCTGAGGCTTTTTCCTTTGTTTTAGTGAACATGTAAGAGCCCTTATTGCATCTTCTGCTACTGAAGGTGAAGCTCTAGAATAATTTAAAGATCAAAACTTATTTATTTGACTATAGTCTCAAGTCTTTTAACGGAAAATAGAAATTATTTTTACTGATTAGCACAGAATCATAGAATGGCCTGGGTTGGACGGGGCCTTAAAGATCACCTAGTTCACACCCCCCCTGCCATGGGCAGGGACATCCTCTACCAGACCAGTTTGCCCAAAGCCCCATCCAACCTGGCCTTGAACACTTCCAGGGAGGGGGCATCCACAACTTCTCTGGGCAACCTGCTCTAGTGCCTCACCACCCTCACAGCAAAGAGTTTCTTCCTATTATCTAATCTAGATCTACCCTCCTTCAGTTTAAAGCCATTGCCCCTTGTCCTGTCACTCCATGCCCTTGTAAACAGTCCCTCTCCAGCTTTCTTGTAGGCCCCTTCATGTACTGGAAGGCTGCTGTAAGGTCTTCCCAGAGCCTTTTCTTCTCCAGGCTGAACAACCCCAACTATCTCAGCCTGTCCTCATAGGAGAGGTGCTCCAGCCCATAAAACATTACACACTAGATGAAAGTGTAACAAACAGTAGTCATCTGGACTAATCTGAAATAATACTTCAAGAAATGTGTTGCTGGCCATGGACATGGTGCTCTGAAATTCTCTGTTCATTGTACAGTGCCATTGAGAATGGAGTTGAAAAAATTAATGGGATAAAGTTTTGCAAAGAATATTCTAATACTTTGAGATATATTTGAGGTAAAGCCATCCCATCAATAGTTTGGATGCTCATTGTCAAAAGTATTTTACTGGCTCTATGCTGTTTTGAGGAGACCTCATGGCTGAGGATATGAACAAAGTGTTTTATGTAGTCAGACTTAAAGGAGTAGGATTGTTTTATCTTACAGTAGAAGCATCTCTGAAAAAGAAAGCAAGATCATCTTGTTTATGATCTATAACGAAAATCAAATGTTTATTGAGATTATCCAAAGCCATCTTAAATCTGTCAGTCCAAAATGTAGGCATCCTCAGGTCTATGTTGGCCCAAAAAGATGGACTAACGCTGACTTTAGTAGTGAAGGTGCTGTGGAGCGCACTGGGACCTGGAGGACAAAATGAGCTGCTTGTGTCAACTGGGAAGATGAGAAGATGAGAGATGCTGACATTTAGCCCTAGGAACCCTGCCTGGGCTCCACGTGGCAGCCTCTCTAAACACTGCTGCCAGCAGCAAGCTTTTGTTTGTGCCCATTTTTCAGTTATGGAATGGGAAAGAAGGAATGGGTTTCATGTTATGCTAAAAAGAGAATAAAATTCTGCTGTCATCTGTCTTGTGGGCCAGGACTCCAGAAGTAACTAGAAGCTGGTGAAAATTTCAAGGAAGTCAATTATTGAGCTCTCAGCTATTGAAAACATCACTCTGGAAACTCTGAGTAATCTCCGTTTTCCCAAATATTTAATGGGAAGAGATGAGAATGCTCTGAGGCTCACTGCCGATTGCAGCTATTGCGCAGATGAGGGAAGAGGAGGAAACAGCTGTGTCCTCATTTAGACTCAAATCTCACTTTAAAGAAGTGGCTGTTGCAAATAAGAAAACTTTAAAATAACTGAAATGGGCAGCAAAAATATTGCTTGCTCTGTTTTAAGGAGCATCTGGAGCTATACAAAGGATGAGGCAAAATCTCTGACAGTACAAAAATCAGAATTTGCCTTTAGTGCATTAGGAAGCTGTTGGAGGTGGGAGTTGCTGAGCACAGTTTAGCAATGCTCTACTACTGCTGTTGTACCAGCAGTACTTTACCAGGATCTACACTGTAATTTTGAGGTTGCAAGGCAGGGTGTTTACCCCGTGACTTTCCCAGTCCTTGACCCTCCAACCATTCCCACTTTTGCCTTGCGTACTGGCACATCATAGTACAGTTGTGGGACCTTCCTTCAGACAGTCCTCTTCCCCAGCCAGGGGCTACCCTTGTGCCCCCGCCAGCCACCAGATTCCCCTCATCCCACCTCTGCCTTTGCTGGTAGAAATCCCAGAGGGCTACAGGCTCCCTTTGCCCGTCCCTGATATTCACATTCAAGCACAGCTCCTGCTCTTACCTTGTGTGACCAGATCTGCTCACTGTATTCCAATAGTTTGTGTTCAATGGCATTTTCAAACTTTGCTAGCATCATCATTTAATTTTCTGTGGGAA
Organism: Aramus guarauna; assembly: GCA_013400195.1. Classification (NCBI taxonomy): domain Eukaryota; kingdom Metazoa; phylum Chordata; class Aves; order Gruiformes; family Aramidae; genus Aramus; species Aramus guarauna. The sequence continues at coordinate 147,073 of VXBL01007580.1, read as the reverse complement.
GTCATCTATGCTGTAATGCAGCGATAAAACTAAAAATGATCTGCTTTTTCTGAAAGGAATTTAGGTTAGACCATGTGCCAAAGCCCGATGCCCTACCATAGTAATGGGGGTAGCTCCAGTACCCCGGGGTAGCTGTAACCAACCAGGCATGCTCTGGACTTGAAGTCCTCTAGGAGAGCTGCTCCGTGTAATTGGTGTTTGTGTGACTCAGCCAACATTACTGCGGTACAGAGAGGAGAGGAGGTGTTATGCCTGAGGTAATTGCCATGTTACGGTAGTGTCACCCTTATATAGACTCCAGCTGATCCCAACTGAAATAAAAAGGGATGCAGCAACCAGAATTTTTACTGCAAAGGAGCTATTTCCCCTTGAATCAAGAGCTCGTGCAAACAAGGATGCCTGATCTTGTGGGGTTTTTCTAAGCCTTTTCTCTCTTTACTCACCCATTCTTCTTCTAAGAAGGCGTTTTGCCTTCTTAGTCTTTTCTCCATTCTTGTAGGCCCCTAAATCCTCATGTAATCAATCCTTATTTTCTCAACATCCTCTTCTCTCTTCCTATTGTTCTTGTAAGATAATCCTATTCTTTTTAATACAAGATCCTAAGAGAGTTTATGCATATCAAGTATAGCAGCCTTTTGGTATTTTCTCTTCTGCCTTCTATGTCTCTCTGTCTGATTCTTCCTTTGCTGGGTTTTTGGGCTTTTAGTATTTACACAGGCTGTCCAGTCTCATTACTTCCTTTTTCTCTGACAGCAAATTACTGGGGTATATGTGAACAGCATACCCTCCCTCCCTTGCTAAAGCTTAAGTTGTCTACCTGCCACTGGGGGGAATTTTTCTCCTCTGCAAAAATGAATTGACTGCAGTCTCCCCAAGGGAAGGTCTCCTAGTGCTTTTCAAGATAAAGCAATCGTTATGTTTGCCTTTCTGTTTCATAATCTTGGAAAGTCTCCATCCTAGGAGTTTTCATATAAAGATGTACCTTTCAGAGAGAATACCCATACTCCTCAGACACTCTTTTTAGAGCATAGGACCTTTCTGCTGTTTAAGCTCTCTGCTTTGACATGGCAGGCAGTCCTACAACTAGGCAGTCGCCTGTTGATTCTCTGGATGCTACAAGTCTTCAGCGCTGTCCACAGAGAACACCGAGCTGCACCACACGTTTCTCTTCCTCTGCAGAAGGGGTTCAGCTGGGGAGGTTGAAGAAGCTGCAGTGCAGGGAAGCACCTGAGATGCCTGTAGGCTGCTCTGCATAGGTCCTCAGGGTGGGTCTGTCCGACCTACACAGGCACTAAAGGTGCGATGTAGGAACCTACCATGGGTGCTTTGGTCAAGCTTCTGCTTCTTCAGTGCGTGCATACTGTCTCTCTGTATCACAAATGTTGCTGTGCCTTCAGTAACAGTTCCAGTTCACTAAACCCATTGTGATTAACTGAGGTGGGAGCCCCTCTACAGCTGGTGAGCATTGATTTAGCCTGGTAGACCACCCCTATATTTATAGCTATGCAAAATGTAGTCTGGTAAAGTCAATGGAAAGGTGTAAATGCTGATTTTGATTAGCTACTAGTAGGCAAAGGACAACTTCAGCTTTTTCTACCCAGCAAATAGAATTTGGGCACGTTTTATCATGGAAAAAGTATTATCATAGCTCAAAACAGGAGTTGCATCTGGGATGTGAAATTCTACAATTCCCATTAATTGCTCAAGTGCATTTCTGTAGGTTAGTAGTACTGAAAATTGTTAGCACAGAGCTTTTGTTAACTGACATAAAAACAGATTGTGCTTCACAGAGCAATGGGATCATGGGATTATTAAAATTGGAAGGGAGCTCAGGAAGTCTCTAGTCCAAACTTCTGCTCCAGGCAGGGTCAGCTATGAGATCAGACCAGGCGGCTCAGAACTTCATCCAGTCTGGTCTTGAAAATCTCAAAGGATGGAGACTGCACAGCCTCTCTGAGCAACCTGTTTCACTTCTGACTATTCGTGGTGAAAGTTTCTTCTTATAGCAGCTCTGAACCTCTCTTGTTTCAGCTTATGCCCTCTCTCTCATCTTCCTGCAGCTCACCACTATGAAGAGCTGGGCTCCATCTTCTTCACAGCCTCCTCTTAGGCGTCAGAAGTCTGCTACCAGTGGCTCCCAAAGCCCTCTCTTCCCCAGCCTGAACTGGCACCGTCCGTCTCCCTTCATAGGGCAACAGCTCCATCTCCCTCACCACCTTGGTGGCTCTGTGCTGCACTCACTCCAGTTTAACAATATCTTTCCTGTATTGGGGGACCCAAAACTGGACCAGTACACACTGTGTCATTACAATAGACCAATCTAAAGTCTATTGTACAGTTTCCTCCCCTATGAAGTCCAAGTCTATAATGCCTTTTTCTTTAAACCAGCCTCATAATGTCCCTTTCCTACAATATTCTTTTGTGTGCATTTGACTGTGTGTGGTGGCAATGCAAGCCCCTGTGTGCGCAGCCCCCCTGAGGCTGGGGGCTGCAGATTTTAACACCTTCCCTGTACCCACTGCGCAATATATTCTGATGTCTCCATGAGACGTGGACTCGGACATCGCTCCAACCATGTGGCTATGCTGCTTCGGGGAGCAAAAGAGCCGCCTTCATACTAGTTAAATATCTTTGCAACCTCTTTCCACCACTGGTGACGTGGAAAGGGCAGAAGAAAGAGATGATGGTTTGGCTCTGGCTGGAGGTTCTGCTCGTCTCCTGCTTCCATCCAAGCACAGGACGTCTGCCCGTGGGGAGCAGGGTGGCCAGCCCAAGAGGGTGTCCAGAGCCCCTGGCAGAGCTGCAATCCATATTAACCGTTTCCCTGTGACCTTGGGTGGTAAGTGCAGCCATTTATTTGGATAATCAAGAGCTGATTACACTACACACAGGAACTGGCGTATTGGTGGTAAAACCAGACAGCCCCTCACCCCTACACATTCTAGATTAAAAAAGTACTTGTCTTCTATCTCAGAGGAAAACAAAGGGATGTTATTTAAAATGCTTAAACTGTGGTCATTTTACTGAAAAATCAGTGAGTTTATTGCGTCCATATGCCTAGGACCACCAGGTGGCAATATAAGAAAAAGGATAAGTGTGTGTCTCCAACACCTGCCATGTATATACAAAATTTCAAAAGAAATTACAAATATATTCAAAGACAGGTATTTGGTCTCCTCTGAGTTGTTTAAATGCAGTGCTTCAGCAATAAGCATTTCCCATCATGAAACGCTGATTTTGACAGAGTGCATTCTTCTGTTTTGGTCCAGCAGTTGGGAAACTGTAAAACTTCAGAAAATGATGAGCACCTCCTAATTACGCAGGGTCTTATTGTCTGTTATATACACTCTCCTTCACCCCAACATCTCCATCTGAAGAAGATATGAAAAAATTGTAATTTTCTTACTTTAATATGTTGAAGTTGTCATATTGTCACCATATTGTCATATGGTGAAACTCTCCCAAACTCCAGTCACTTATATTTCAGGAACATCTTAAAACAGAGAAAGTGTCCTCGTGCCTATTAGCTATTGATGAACTTTTTTTTTTCTTTCCATGGAGTTGTGCAATTGCTTTTTGAATCCATTCAAACCTGTAATTGCCCCAGTGATTAGTGGGAAAGAATTCCCTAGGTTAACCCTGGGCCAATAAGAAGATGCATCTCTTGTTTGTTTGGAACATTTAATGCCTGCTTGTTATTGTACTAGAAAATAAAAGGCTTAGTTGCTTTTCTCTGTCTCCATGTCATTCCTGATTTTATAGACCTCTAGCATATTCCCCACCTATGGATTTCTTTTCCAGCCTGAAGAGTCCCGCTGTAGTTAAGTGTCCCTTTTCTGGCAGCTGTACTTTTCCTTTCATCAAACTTCTTGCCTTTTCCTCAGCGCTACAGTATTTTTATCAATAAAGAAGTATTTATTACTCTTTTTGCTCCTTTTCATTTATTAATATTTGTCTGGAAGTGCCTAGACTGCTTATTTAAAGTACTGGCAAATTTTTTTGTTTTGCTTTGAAACAAGTGAAAACTTTCTTATTTGGAGCACTTAAGGCACAGGATGTGAATTTAATGCTGTCTTTTGGGTATTGGTGACAGAGTGCGGCTTCTTGCCTTTGGACTGTTTTATTCTTTCCTCATTTAAGTCATACATTGATTTTTCTAATATTGTTCTGGTCTGCAGTGACAAGTGTCAGGGACCTCAGAATCACCGCGTGGTGTGGAACGATTAGCGCTTGCTGTTAAAGGATAAACCTAATACTAAAATAACAGGGTAGCTGCAACCCAAGGCTGAAGGTACTGGCAGCATATGTTTGGGAAGTCTGTGCAGCAGCTGATATTATGCCTCCTGCGTCTTTGCAGCTCTGTCAAAGAATCAGTCAATCACGGTGGTGAGAATTTCCTTTATTGACTCAGTAAAAATAGAGGAGGCTGGGGAGGGACTTCTGTGGTTCAGTGAGAGCCTTTCCAGCCACGTCAGGAGGGGGGTTTTCACGCTGTGTGGAAGGCCTCCCAACAGACGTGACAGATGCCGGAAACCTTTTCCAGTTGACCTTGCCAGCAAAATTAGTGGAGAGGGAAAAGTCTCCATAGGATTTTACAGATTTAAAAACAAACAATTCATTGATTTTTTAAGTCCAGAGGAAAGTGCTGTAGCTGTTCAGCTTGTCCTTTTGCATAACATAGGAGGGAATTATTGTACCCTGCTGAGTTACTGAGCAGTGCAGCAACTTGTGGTTTTGGGGTTTTTTCCATGGCAGCACTCCGTTAGCTAGGAAGATCGTTTGAAAAGCAAATGAAGTTTGAAGCATCTCCTTGCTCCTCCCCAATTCACTCACAATAATATAGCTAAAAGAGGTTCTCCAAAAGCAAAGAAGGGCTTGCAAGATTGTGCTGTTGGTCTTAGAGACTTGTTCTGTTATGGTGGTGTTGGGGTTGACTGGTCAACATCTGTAAGACACCAAAATGTGGTCTACTAACCATTAAGAGAAGTCACATAAAAAGGCAGTACCCACTTGTCTCGAGGACACAAATGAAAGTTTGGGGTTGATTTGCCTCTAAGAGAAAACAAATGTTAGAAAAACGTTGCTTGGAGTTGTTCCTATCCCTCCTCCCTGATGGCTGTTTGAGGGTGAGAACTGGTATACCAGGCACAGGCAAAGAGCCCAAACCAGGCAAAAATGCCTGATTTTAGCCTGAGCGCAGCTTTAGTGTGGCAGAACCACAACAAATGAAGACGTCACAGAGTTTTGAGATTTACTAAAGAGCTCAGTGGTTGCAAGCCCCGCTACCTGCCTGGGAGCAGACTGTACTCTGCTGTGGCAATGATGATGATGTGTGTGTGGAGCCTGTTCTGCACCTTGCGCTTCTGTGTAGGTGTGGGAGAAAGGTGAACATATGTTTTTGAAGAAGCTCTTGTATCCTTGTTTTCTTCTGAAGGCGCCATATGTGCTCTCTGAGTCACTGGGACATAGTTTACTCTGTGATAGGCAGACTCAAAGGTTAATATGGAGGTTGACGTGCTTTTGGATCTGGGATTCATGTTCTGCACCATCCCATCAGCTAGAGGTGGTGACAAGCCCAGTCTTCCTATAGCTGAGCTGTAGGGGTTGGGGTTGTTCTTCTACGGAGTCTTTTTCTTACACACATCTTCCCACCTTGTACCGCAGCCGCTCACTCACCATCCTGACCAGTGGAAACCCTTTTTTAGGCATGTACAATATTTTGTCAACAGAGCAGCATCTGAAACTGGCCAGAGTTATCATTTTGACTGTGCTGCCACTCCCATATTCGAATCTCAAAGCAGTTTGACATGTCTCATGGCAGTGTGTCTGCAGACGACCAATTCACCTTGGATGCAGAAAGCACACCATGTCCCAGGCAGACGTTCTCTTTTATGTCATCAGCTGTTGGCTAATATAAACAATATTCACTTCCCAAGTGGCACAGATATGCAAATGAACCTTTTATAGGATAATGGCCATATGAAGCTTTGCTAGCAGGCATTTACGACATGTGGAGGCATGTTGGTGCCAGATGCTTGCAGGGTTTTGGCTGTGCTATTCTCTTTTCCAGTAGGATAGTCAGTACCAGGCTATTTTGGGAGATCCACTGCAGGCCCAGATCAATGATTGGTGCTTCTTTAAAAGCATCAGGCAATAGCACTCTTGGGGTTGCCACAGGATTAGCTGGCCCCTACACAGTGTCATTCTGTTTCCTGAAGCCCTTGGCTTGTCTAGCTGCTATGAAGTCTTTTACAAACACCAACCCAATGTCATGTTGCAACATCTTTGAGATGTGATAGTCTTTCATGACACAAATGGAATAATGCATCACTCTTAGTGAAATCTTCTGGGGAATCATGTTTTGACGGGATAAGCAAAGCTGTAACAAAATCGTCAGATTCTTTTGTCTTTTCAAAGTAGGGTAAAAACTTGTATCACTGCATATGGTCTTTTATAATGAGGTAGAAGCCAGTCATACCGGTACTCATGGAACTGTACAATTTTCGCTTCTTTATTTGTCAGGTTAAAAGACTGCCTGATATATTGAGGTCTGTTGCTTTATCAGAATTAGGAAAACATCAATCTGCTTTCCCTTTTTCTTCTTTGAGGCTTAAAGCTCACCTAAAATAGCTGAATTCATTTTATAGCTTGGCCAGCAGCAGCTGTACAAATGAGATGGTTCTGGGGCTGGCAACCAAGCCAAACTCATAGTCTTTGCTTGCATTCAAGTCACTTCAAAAAGTGACAAGGTCCCACCCTAACCGTGGAAACCCAGCACTTCCATTTCGATCCTGCCCACTATAAACATTGCGGGGCAGCAGCCGTGGCAGGATGAGACAGCTCATTGCTTTGGGACACCAGAAACTGGAACTGAATCCAACTGCCCACTGCACAGATCTTCCCCAGTATTGTGTATTGGGAGGGGGACAGCAGTAGCAATTGCAACGCAGCGTGGTCCATATGGACTTCCTTGGAGGAGGGATGCTTCCCAAGACGTTGCTGACTTTCAGCAAGCTTGTCGCCAGGTACAGCCCTTCTCATCAACTGTCCCACCATCTGAGTGGCCACAAATGACTTGTCCTGGGTTTCACCTTGGCATTTTGCTCGGAACAAAATGGAATTAAAAGAGGCAGCGGGGACAGCAGGGGAGCCAAAATGTGTCGTGGATGGCACAGTGGTCTTCAGTGTGCAAAGCTATTCTACCCACTGCAGAGCTAAGGTTTGCAGGCTAAGGGAAGAGATCTGTGCCACATCCCCCTCTCACTGGAAAGATTCCTGTCCTAACACCTCTGCCCTTAGAGCTGGAGGACCAGTGTTTTGCCTGTGTTTATGCAGGATTGTTGGGGGAAAGGAGAGCCCTGAGTGGTCTCTCCCTAATCCACCTGTGTGTCCTGCTGTGGGGCAGCCAGCCGGCTGCTGCTGTCCCACGGTCGAGTCCTTCACAAGTGCATTGCTAATACCAGCTTTTTTGTGATTACTGTTACCTGTTCATTCCTCGCAGGGCTGCTTTTCACTAGATTGTGTTTGCTCCGTTGACGTCTAGTTTAAATAGACCAGACCTGACTTTAAGTAGACTGAATGTTTGAAGGGCTTTTACTTGCATTTCTGACAATGCATGCAATTATTCCAGTGCCAGCATGGCTGTTTTGTTTGCCAAATGCTGATGCAATTTATCTCTACATCAGCCTGAAAAGTGGTATAGCTAATGACAGTCAGCTCCAGCATCTTTTCCCGATTACCTATTATTGTCCTGAACCAGATTAATTTTTGTTTTCTTTGTTAAAAATGTAGAAGGGGAAGAAGAGGTTGTTTTACTGATCAACATTGGGCTATTGAGAATAGCCAGAATTCAATCTGCCATCAGGAAGGCAGAGCTACAGCCTTGGTCTTTGGTAGTGACTCATTACATAAATTAAGCAAGATGGTCCCCAAAGCTTAGACTTTTCATGCACTCTGCATCATGTTAGAAACATTAAAATATTAACAAACTTTGATCCCAGTGCAGCAGGATGCTCGCTCAGCTCTGTTTTCAAGCTAGAATGCACTCCCTCTTTGGAGTCTGTAGTAAGCTTCAGAAAACTTAGCCTGAAAGCCGGAGCATCACCATTCAGCAGCATCTAAACTCCCTCTTCAATTATTTAAAAGGCATTTTGAGAGCCTCTTTGGAATTGTGTTACAGATATTTGTTGGTATTACGTTTTTTCATTAAAAGACACATCTCTCTGGCCATCACCAGTTCTTGTGAATGAGATTGTTACCATTTCCATGCAGCAATCCCACCACCTCCTTCTGCATAACACCTCGAAACTGTCTGCGTCCTTCTTGTGTTTATGTCACGAGGATGAGACCTTAAATATCTTAAAGGCTACTAGGTAGCTAGCGGTTCTCACACATGAAAACCACTGAGATCAAGTTTCAGGCAGCGAAAGAGAAGAGGTGGTTGAAGGAATATACCTTTCTCTTTCCCTGAATATTTCAACAGGAGCGTTAGGTACTGGCCAGCTAGCAAAACCTTCTTTCTCACACGCACTTCTCCCTCACAGCCCTCCTTCCAGGGACCTCGGTGGTGGCTGCAGCGAGGAAGCGTCTCTGTGAGGAGGACATGAAACCACTGCCAGCTCCGCGTCCTGCACCGAGCTGACAATTCAGCACTGACGGTGTTTTCTTCACAGGCCCTGCACCTTCGTTGTGTAAGGCTGTCATCCCAACCCGATCTGGAGGGGCCAGAGAAAACCGGCTGCTTGCAATAGCAGCAGCCTTAGCGTTGCTATTACCTGACAAGTGGGTAGTGAAAAGCCAGAAAGCAAAGGGAGGGCTACTGGCCCGTGTTCCATTAATTTTTTTAATCTTCCGCTTCTCATCTCCCCACTCCAGGCTGATTTAGCTGTGTCTAAGGAAGTTTGGAGTATTTTGAAACTTACTTGGTTTTGAAAAGGTCTTCTGAAAATTTTCCGCCAGTTACGGCCGTGTGAAATCACACATCAGAGAGACCTCCGGTGCTGCAAAACGACATGCCCATCATCTCCACATTTCTCTCTCTGAATGTCTTCCAGCTTTTCTCCTTTAAGCTTCAGCAACGCCCTCACCCAGTTTTAATTGTTGCTTCTCTTTGATCTTTGCACAGCAAATATTTTTCAGACGGCTTTACCGGAGGAAGCTGAAGTATTACCTAAAAGTGATGGAGGAGGGGCTGAGGAACAAAGGTACATCTGGGACAGGCACTTAGGAGGAAATAGCTCCCGCTGGCATTTGGGGGGTCGTCAAGTGACCAGTAGCTCTGGACTTGTACTTCCTTCTGAGGGGCAGCTATTTTCACTCACTGGTGTGAATTTCCAGGTCATCAGGCAGACATTAAGAAGCCCTTCTCACTATGACCTGGCTGTGAATTGAATGAAAATGAAACAATAATCAAAACAGGCAGTTCTGACTCTGTTGTTGGCAATCAGGTTACTAGCAAGTGACTTTGGTGACCCTGAGATTGAGAGCCACTAAAGCTGGCGAGATAATTAAGGAGGAAAGGAGGTGTAGAGGATAACACATGCAGACCTCTAGTAGACCGAATTGAATATAGATCACAACTTTGCTTTATTTGTCTTTTTTTTCATCAGAATTTTTCAGCGTGTCACTAAACTTCTGTTCCTCAGTTTCCTTCAGACAATGTCCCTGTTCCTCCATCAACATTCTGCTTCAGTAGAGGGACTAGCTGACTGCAATTTCAAAGCGCTTTATATATTTATTTCATAAGTGATCACAAGAAGCTTTATTTAAAAATTATTACTTCCTTACTGTCGGTCTTACAGGCAGATCTGATTGTATTCATAAAGGACACCTCCTACCTGCAGAGGGATGAATAAGCAAGTTTAAACTGCCTGAACAAACCAAGTGACGTTAATTAAAATACAAACCAGACCTTAGTAATCAGGCTAAGGAAAAGCACCTGAAAGAATAAAATTGCTGTGGAAGTGTTGCTGGTTCAGCAGCTAGTTTCCATTCAGTCCCCAGCCATGTGAAAAAGTGTACTTTCCAGCCTGGCTTGGTGTTATTAGTAACTAAAATTTAAGACTGGTCACAAAAACGTAGACGGCAACATCACGTTCGTGTCACAGGCAGAATGATGCAAATGGCAGCAGATGAATGAAAACGAAGGGACGGCAGTTCACCAGGCTGGCAGCACGGCTTGCTGCACACCCCGTAACTTGCTGACAAGGGTCCCTGCGTGTGGGATAACCCCAGGAAGGGCCAGCCGTACGCGCCCAATGGACGAGTGGTGCGTGGAGCGCGTCAGACGTTTAAGCGCAGCGCCAGGCTGACCAGGGAAGGGATGAAGCTGAATGCAGACCGTGCACGAGGGAAACTGTGGCTCCGGTGCTCCCGAATCTGCGGCAAGAGTGCCAGCCACCACCCGCCCGTGTCTGGCCAGCAGCACGCCCGCCCTCCGGCATCCCGCCCGGGTGAAGAAAACCTGAGGGTGATTCGGGCACCGAGCTGAAATGAGCAGCGTGAGGATCCCTGGCCACGGGGAGAGACAGACCGCAGAGCCAGGAGAACAGATGTAGCCACAACAAAACCTAACGCGTGTCTTAAACGTCTTCCCCAGGCTCAGCTTTTCACAGAGTTTTCCCCACAGGGCCTCTCTCCGGTGAAGTGGAGTTGCCTCTGCTCCCCCGGAGATAGCAAGCGTCTGTGGGTAAATGAGTTACACCTGCTGCTGAAATTAAGCTGTAATTATCCCGCATTTCTATGCAGAGTCGGGTAATCTGGCTGCAGGGTGGCTGTGGAGGTGTTGCTTTCCTGGGGGGGCTCTGGAGGTTGCTGCGGGCTTTGAACGAGGAACAAATCTTGTTTATCCACTGGGTAAAGCTGCCAGAGGGCAGGTGAAAATCTACGTGTTTATTAGGAGGACGGAACATATGTAGGGTGTTCTTGCTAAGTGGTTTTCTGTGCTTAAACATCGACTGGAAAGTCACTTATGCATCTAAGGAACCCAATGGAAACTGTGAAATGGGATTTTGAAAAGAATTGAATTTGGAAAACAATGAATTTGGACAATTCAGTGATTTTTGAGAATGGCAGAAGCAGACAGAAGGAATACATCTTCACACTGCTATCTTATTTGTTCTGGAATTAGGATTGTCATTTAAAGCCCCTTCCTAATATAGGGAGACACACAGCAAAGATAACAGGAATTGGTATGGGAGTGCATTAGCAAATAATTTGAAAACCAACATAGTGTACCTTTCTAAAACAGCTTTTATGAAAACAGTGGCCCAAAAGTTTGGTTGTTTTTTTTTTTTTTTTTAAATTTAAATCAATACAACTGTAAAATTAAGTGACAAAGAAAGTTTACTGCTAGGAGAGTGTCTTATTTTTGACTTAAAAGTTGATGCACCCTAATTACTGCTGCTGTTTTAGTTGCCCTTCAATACCAGCAGATGAATAAGGGTTTCTGGAAACACTGTTAACTGTTTCATAACCTCAGTATTCAGCTTCTTGTAGGAAAGTACAGAAAGGTTTCCATTTGGAGGATGAAACAAGTACATGGATTTTATTGGACTTAAGCTGCCGGATTGGATGTGTGCTCATAAGTTCCTAGTAGCCGACGTTAGATGTGAAGCTGAAGTCCTGGCCGTGCAGGGTGAAAAGCACCAGCTGCGTTTCCACACTGCCCAGGAGAGGTCATCTTTGCTTCTGCCCTTGCGTTTAGAGAAAGGAGAAACCATCCTGGATCCCGGGCTGGGAGGGAAGGGTGAGGAAAGGGAAGGAAACCTGCCCCTTGCAGGGACAGCTGGTGATGAGGGAGAGGAGCTGCGAAGGGGAGAAGGTGTGGTGGACACAGAGGCTAATGGCTGGCTGGGAACTGTCTGTGATCTTCTCTAAAACCCTCCACTCGTGGTGGGAGTGGAGCTGATGGACATCAGCTCAAGGTGAGGCTTTAAAACACCTGAATCTGATGGCAGGAGGTTGGCACGAAGCTGAGCACGGGCTCCCCGTCCAGGTGGGGAGGGCAGAAGCGGAGTGGTGAGGGCTCAGGTGGGTTATTGTGGCTGTACAGAGTTTAACCATCAGCCGACCCTGGGGCCACCAGTAGTACCTCTGTGCTTCACTGCCCGTACAGGTGCCCTGGCACACGGTTAAGCAGAAGTATGGATTTAACGTGGAGCTGCTGTGCTATCAGCAATTCCCCCCTCCTCAGCAGTGCTTCTCGGCAATGAAATTGTCTTGCTTTCCGACAAAAAAAATAATCAATCAGCAGGCTCCTCTGGGGTCTCATCACCACCTTGCTGCTTACACTACATAAACCAACTTTTTAATATTCTTACTTCTTTAATCTGTTTTTGCTTCATTATATGTAACAATTCTGGTTACTACTAAAAATGAAGTAGTAAGGAAGTAAGATGCTATTACAGACTGCCTAGACAGCTACAGAATCACCTATGAGCCCACTTTCTCTCCAACCAGCTATACCACGGTAAAAGTCCTTGATAATCAGTGTGGAATCGCATCAGGATTGTCATCCAGGTGGCAAACCCAGGTCCATTTAGGCAGAAACAAGTGTTTTCCTGAAAGATGTAGAAATGCAGATTAGAATCCTATGTCTGAATCACTCTACACCAGATTAATTGTTTTGTTTTTCTTTAAAAGTATATAAATAGCTGAAGTACACTGAGAATCTTGCTTCCATCATCTATAGTCAAGGATCAGAGCTGGTGATGGCTGCACCTTTGCTACAGGTGAATGAGAAACATACTGGTTAAATTTTATTTGGGTCACTTGTAACATTTCATTTTCACAGCCAGTTTGATTGGAAGAATATTTGATTATATATTTTTTGCATAATGAAGCAATGGAAATCCACAGCAGTCCTGCTCGATAAAAGGCAGTGGGATGATACATATTTAAGAGGTCTACATGGGCTTTCCTGTAAGCGTGGGGCTGGGGAAGGGAGGATTTTTCTCCTGTCAAAGGCAATGGAGTGGCCCTAGGCCTTTTCAAAACTATAACAGCTCTCTGTGGAAGAAGAGAGATGTAAGTTACAGTGACGTGAGAAAGGCAGGAAGAAAAGCCACCCTAAAATGCAAGTGTGTAAAGGCATGCGAGAGCCAGTCCTCTGAGATGGAGACCAGGCAGGATCTGCCCTCCTTTGCCGGTGGAATAAGATTGGATTTACATCTCGTTTGTGCGATCCTCTGGAATCAGAGCTGAACAAAGGCATCTTCCGCGCTATGGATGAAATCACAAGTATTTTACGTAACAGCTAAGTTTTATTCTTTGGTGCAGAGGACTTGACTGCACTGTACCACCAGCCCACAGCCCGGCTGGTCCCGGCTGCGCGGCACCAGGGAAATGCAGCACCCGACGTCGGTGTGCCTCGGCGGCTGAAAGCATCTCGCTTGGCTCCTCACGTCTTCAGGCTGGGGGAAGCAGAAAGCAAGCAGGTTGCATAAATTCACAACAAAATGAGTATACTGAAATTGCAGCACTTCTATTTCTTCCTTCTGAGCGTGGGCATAAAAAAATACATTTTCAGTAGGCAGGGTGTAGGTGTGTGAGAGAGCGGAGTGTTTGCTCCCCATTCCCACCATCTGGAAAAGGGTGGATGTTTCAGGGGAAAGGATCCTGACAGCAGAGTTCATCTTTGATGAACACGCCACAGAGAAATCACACATTGAGTTGCCCAGTCTTAAGTGACTACAGAAGAGATTATGGAAAGAATAGACAAAATGAGTATTACCAGATCACCAGGACTGGAAGATACTCACTCGACTCTTTGAAATGAATGTAAGGATGCAAGAGCTGATCTGCATGCAGCAGTGTGCATCCTCTTGTTTAAAGCCAGTTTGCTGCTATAAGGCCTGGAGGTTATAAATAAAATGCCAGTTTTTTCAAAAGGTTTCCACAGAAAAGAGGCAAAACTGTAGGCTGGTAAACCTGACACCTGTGCTGGGAAAACTAAGAGAACTATAAAAGTAAGAGAATTATCAGACAGGCAGTAAAAATAGCAAACAGAAATGTTAGCGTGACTTTGTGCTGAAGTCCTGTCTCTAATGTATCGGAGTTCCCTGACGGAGTCCAAAAAAGGTGGGTAAGGATGAGCTGATCAGTATAATCCCCTTGGACTTCCTAAAGATTTGTAAGGAAACTAGGTCGCCTGGGAGTAAGGGTAACTTCACGTCTGGTCGCCCGGAGCAGCTGGTGGGAGATGGTGGGGCTGCTGTGAGGGGGCAGCTAGGCAGGGAAAAGAGACCGCGCAGAGGGGCGAGTGGGAGGGTGCGGGGAGGAAGGCAGAGCAGAGCAGGGACAGGCACCCAGCGGGAATTATCCAGGCAAAAGGACAAGGAAGGAAACCTGGGAAGGGCAAAACATGTGGGGAGGCAGCTGTGTGCTGGCTTTTTTGCTTCTGTGTAAGAGAAGCTGAAAATGCGAGGGGGTGGTAGGAGCAGCGCAGACAGGAGGCAGCCGGCAGAGTCTGCTGGGGACCGTGCGCGGGTGTCGCTCTGCAGGGCACGGTCCCCTGCAGTGACTCAAGCAACTACCCTTGGCACAGCAGAGGCCTTGACTCAACGCCATCTCTGGAGGGAGGATGCTGGTTCCCAGTGGAAAGGATGGGAGGCAATGGGCACAAATAAGAAATTCTGTTTGGACATCAGAAAACTCTTCTTTATGGTGAGGGTGGTCAAACACAAACACAGGAGGACTCAGGGAGGTTGTGGAGTCTCCCTTCTTGAAGATACTCAAAAGCCACCTGGACATGGACCTGGGCAACTAGCCTAGGTGCCCCTGCTTGAGCAGAGGAATTGGACTAGATGACCTCCAGAGGTCCTTTCCCACCTCAGCTGCTGTGTGAAGAGGAGGATGGGGCTACTGTCTTCTTGTGGACGAGCAAGGGGAAGATGATAGCAATGGCGAGTGCAGGACCCTGCTTTTTCTTCATCTAAGTCTTCTTTTAGGGGTGAGGACAAAGAAACCAGAGACAGCAAGTCCACTCTCTGCCAGCATGAGTGTTTCACTCATGTAAGGCCCATGGAGTCCTTTACTTTACCATGTCTGTGGTTTAATGATGTGTGAAGGAAGGGACAGGTGGTGGGAATGTGGTCAGGATGAAGGACAATGGGAAGCGGTGGCTGCAATGGAGATGGGTTACTGCCCTTCCAGTGCTGAGGGGACAGGTGGGAAAGGAGGTGCAGAAGCCTTGCTGCTACAACAGCAGCTCCCACCCACAGAAACAGAGTGGGGTGCTGGCCCTGCCCCACTGAGACACCAGATCCTGGGGAGGGCAGGTGACAGGCTGGCACCCTGAGGCCATTCGTAAGTTGTTATTTCCATGACAAAGATCTCAAAATCTTGATGTTCTTGTCAGCATTTTCATTTATTCAGACATCCAGTAGGCACCTGTCCCCTTCCAGTTTGGGCTTGGATTTGGAACTGGTGTCTAATACAACAATTGGTCTAAGGGGTAATGAAAGAACTAAAAATAAATCCTTCTCTTAGACAAAGAGAGATGAGGGAAGAGATGAAGAGACACTGCAGAGGTCCTGGGTGGGGAAGACGGAAACCGTTCCTGGCTTGTCTGTACAGCTTCGCCAGGCGAGCAGGGGTAGGGTGTAGGTCAGAAACTTGGTAGGACTGACCTGAGCAGTTTTCCTTTATACATGGGAAGAAGAAAGTATCTGTGTTATTAAGCAGTAAGTGACCTCCTGTTTCCACATGCAAAGCGCCCATGAGAGAAGCCACTTTGGTGGGATGTCTTTTTGGTGAGGAAGGGAGACTGAACCTGGGTAGATTGTCCTTGCACAGCTGGGAAGGCATGGAGGGAAAATTGAACACGGGAACAGTAACTGGACCCTTTTGACTCCTTGCAGAGTCCAAACCCTTTCTGGATATCACTTTTTCCCTCTGACCTGGGGTCTTTGCCTGGGAGGCTTGGGGCTGTTTGGGCCAGAGATTGCAGTGTACGAGTCACTTCTTAGGCTAGCTTGTATCCAGCGTGCCTGGAGGGGAGCTAGGGCCCAGTGCTGTTTTAGTCAGTGACAGCAACCTGCTTCCCTGTGAGCAGAAGCTGCAGGAAAAGAAGTCTCTAAGAGGGATCTTTTTTTAAAATGAAGAGAGAGTTTGCACTCAGAGTCTCTGTGGCTTTCACAAGGAGCATAGTACAACCCATCTAAGGAACCATCTGGAACTGCTGTCAGTGGTGGCCCAGCAAGACAGAGCAGAAGAAGTAATTGGAGTGCAAGATTTGTGGCATGTGCAGTTCATGATAATAGCAGCAGGTGTGGCCAAAGTAAGCCTTGTTAGCAATGGACAGATGAGTCCGATCATCAAGATCAGCACCCTGGAGCACCAGTCCTGATAAAGCTTCCTTACTTAGCTGGGAAAGGTAATGTTTCCTTTGGGCAACAGGTTGATTTGTCCCTTACATGGATTTCTTTGTACTTATGCATTAAAATGAAAGTGTGATACAACCAGGAGCAGGGCTGGAAAAGGACACGGTCAAAGCTCTTACTGCTGTCCTCTAAGATGCTAATGCTCCAGAGCTTAGGATTGATTCAGGTTTTCCTTACTGACGAGTTGTCTCTCCTGTTCTCCCCTTCTGATTGTTTAAAGCTCATTTATATAACACCACTTCCGCATTCAACTTGTTCTTGAGCCCCCAGAAAATACAATTTAACTTCCAGATTTCTAGGTGGAAGCTTTTAGTGAAGACCTCTCAGAATTGAATCAGCCCTATTTCTGCCAATCAGTACCCAACAGAAGAGTTTCAGTCTTTCTAAAAGTCACTAGTTACCTTGTTTTTCCAAATGCGCTGCTCTTCCTTGTGTGAACGAGCCCATCAGTTAAATTGTGATTAACCCCATGTTCTGCATTACACATTGACCTTGAGTTCATTTCTTCTTGTTGCAAGTTGAAGTGCTCCAGAAAGCAGGTAAAGTTCTCAAATATCTTAAAGGCCAACTTTCTCTTGAGTAATTTCGTGACAACTACAATTGCCTGAAGCATTAAAGCTGACATCTCACAGCTTAGCTGAGACGCTCGGTATTTTCAACAGAAGAGACCTTGACCTTGGAAGTAGCTTTTATGCTCATCCTCCAGGGACTGTATGTGCGCATCTGAAGGCTTTGCTGCAAAATTTCCTGGGTGAGAAGAGTGGGATAGATCAGGAGAAGATGATGGGTGAGACTTAGTGGGGTTCATGAATGGCTGATGATGGTTGACTTTAGCATATGAATGGTTATTCTTTTAATATATCTTACCTTGGAGCCCAGAGGTTTGAATGACTTTTTAAATACCTATTTTACACATAGTTTAAAAGCAGACAACTTTGTCAGTAAGCCATTTAGCTAGAAACTTTCTTTAACTTCCTAGTTAAAGACACCATGTGGTGTCGCGTTAGAAAGCCTAAACAGAGTTGATAAGAGCTAGGTAGGACTGCCAACGTCTTTGTATAAAGAGAACTTATTTTCCTAAATTAGAAAGCTATCTAGAGACAGCACATCCTCCCTTTCTTGAGAGAGAGACATCTTGCCTTAAGTTTTCAGAAATGATTGATGATTTTTAGATACCTCTGTTTTGCATTTCTGATTACAGATTACTTTAAGAGTCAAGCAGTTTTGAAAACTGAAATCCCTTAAATACGTTTTGGGCAGTCGGCCCCTTCAACCGGTTTTCTTATGGCTATTAGCTTTTATGTTGTACTGAATAAGTCGCTTTCTCTAGGTATGTGCTCTGTTCTTTGTTGCTAATTCTGTCTATGGTTTTACTGGGCAATAGTCCGCTTCTTACCATAGGTTTCAAAAGTACCCAAGATACAGAAGACCCCTGAAAGTCTGCAAAAGCTAGCCGGCTGTCTCCAGAAAGCTACCTTTCTAAAGACTCAAGCAATCAGTTATACAGTGAAATAACAGCGCAGACACAATCAATCAAGTGAAACAGCGTGAGTAACTCTAAGGCATGGTTGCCTGTCCTCCTGCTAAGGCAACCTCTTGCTCCGAGGAGGCCCAGCGCTGCCAAAGCAGCCTCATGCACAACAACTCCAGCAGCGTTGCAATTATGTGGAGAAAGTGTTAGTGGTGAGGAAGTCACATGAACATCTCCTGCTAACTAACACTTCTTGATCTGAAGGTGGGTGAGGTCAGGGGGTGGGAAATGTTTTGAAAAACAAAGGGTATGAGGCACTAATTGACCTCTAGGTCCCTCTCCTGCTTGGTGTTTCTCTTTAATTAGTTTCTCTGGCTGTTTCTCATCATCCCCAACAAAACAGCTGAGATCATTGTGGTCTTCACCAGCAGCTGTTGAAGGAATTAAATATACACTGTTATATCCATTGTGGTAAGAGTTCTTTTAAAATACAACAGGAGAAAACATCTGGGCTCACATAAACCACAGCGAACATGAATGGATGTCTAAGGAAAAACTACTTCAGTAATTCATTCAGCTTTCACTATGCAGTCAGACTGTTTGGTGGGGTCTGCCATCATGCAGAGCCCTCCCATCTGGCTCATCCTTGCGGTGTAGACTTCTGCTCTGTTCTCTGGATTTGGCCGCTCTAAGTATCTGTAGTGACAGAACCTAAAACTGGTATTTTCATATAATTTATAAACCTTCCAGCTGTCTGACAGACTGTTACAGAGGTGAGGATATGTTATAGACCTATAAATATACAGTGCTCTTGTAATAACAACCAAAAACTGATGTCAATTTTCCTCTCCCATTTGGCAAGACTCCAAGCATCTGCTGTCTAAGAATATCAACTTTTTTGTAGCAAAGTGGTATACTGAAGCAGAATAAGACCAATTTTCTTATTTCCTTAGTGACTGGAAAAAAAAAAAAAAAACAAAAAAAAACAAACCAGAGAAATTGCTACCAGACAACAGAAGATAATGAGAACTACAAGGTCAGATTTATGTTCCTTATAACATGCCTCTGGTAATAATACAGACATCACATTAGATTTTATTAAAAAGTAAAAAAAAAATAATTTAAAAAATCCCTGCTTGTTTTTTCCTTCTTTAAATGAAAATTGGGACAGCCAGGGAACAGACCATCCGTTCTGCATTTTGGGGCATGTTTGTTTGCTGAGTTATCCACGCTCACTAGAGAAAAACATTGTATGTGGTGTTGCAGCTAGAAAGGTCTTGAACTTCAAGTAAGGGCAGGTTTAAAATTCTTTGGGCAGATCTAGCCACAGTCATCATCTGATCACCTGGTCTCTGGTCCTGAGGCAAGTTACCTCTGCTTATTGCTGTCTCCCCAGATTTTCCTGATGCTGGGAAGCAAGATGGGATCCATGCCTCACAACTGAGCTAGGAGGTCTGCTCTCCAGCCATCAGCATGGCAGGCAGAGGCAGCGAGGAGGTGAGCTGCTCCTGGTGGCACATTGCTCTCTAGGTGTTAGAACAATCCCTTGAGTTCATTAAAGCGATTTGCCAGAAGGCTTCAGTAGTGGAGGGAAAACAAATCAAGCTGTAGGTCAGCTAGTGGGGCACAGGAGGAAAAGGGGAGGAAGAACATAAGTTGTGTGAATTCTCCATGTGGCAGCAGCTAAGTGGTTAAGGATAAAGTGTCCTGAACCATGGCTGATTGCTTAAGTCATGCCTTTTGGGGACTGCGGCTGAGGCTAATGATCTAGGTGAACACCAGGCTTCAGAAAGCAGATAGTAACAACAGACGTAAGTCTCACTGCTTCTACCAGGGCAGACAAGCGGCAGAGAGACCTACCTGCTGGACTAGCAGTTGCTGCTGCCTGGGGACTCTGACCTGGTGGTAGCAGCAAGATGTCCTGTTAACCCTTCCTTGACGAAATGATGTGGGAGGCTGTTTGCACTCTCCAGCTGCAAGCTGGGGAGGAAATTGTTAGGAGCTGCCAAATCTGGTAGCCAGACAGAGGCGAGGGTGCTGCAGCTCCATGTCCCCTGCTCCAGCCAGCAGCGAGGCCAAGCAGGTATGCCCTGAGGGCACACAGGACATGTGTACACGCGGCTGGCTCCACAGATCAACATGGACAAAAACCACAGCGCTCACAAAAACACAGGCAGCACCAACAGCCTCATCCTGTTTCCCTGTCTGGCTGATCAGGATGACAGTGCTTTAGTGGAAAATATACATACATATGCACAACATGGACGCCTCCAGCAGCTGGGCTTAGACACTCTGTCCAGCAGCTGTCCCGGGACATCCAGGTCTCCCCACCTGCTGGCACCCGGACACACAGGAGTCCCCGAGACCCAGAGCCCCGCTCCGGTTGCTGGTGCTCAGGCACACAGCTGCACACGACGGGTCTCTCCAGCCACTGGCCTTAGACCCCCAGCCTGGCCAGTAACCTTCCCCGGGGTCCTCTGGTCTCCAGCCGCCTCGGGCACAGACACACACACACAAAGGTCCCCAGGCCCCACAGTCTCTTTCGTAGCTGGTTTTGGCTTCCTGGTCCCTCCAGCAGCCAGCTCTCAGACCCTCCGGTCTCTGCTATCCGGCCCAGCCTTCTGGCTGCTGCAATACCTGGCTCCCAGGACTCCTACCCTGCTCACCAGAGTCTAGTTTGATGTTTGCTGGTGATTACACAGCAACATACACACCCATGCATGCAGGCATGCCAGTTTTTCCAATTGCTGGCATCATAGCCACAGGGGTTCTGTGACTCCTGGTCCCCCACCCTGGTTGCTGGCACTTGGACCTACACACACACAGAGCAGTAGAGCCCCTCAACCAGGAAAACAGTTAGAAATGGAGTTTAATGAGAAGACAGGACAGCTGCAGGGGTCAGGCACAGGGCATGGCCAGAGAAGTGTACTGACCAATAACCTGTTTATACACAGTCACTTTTATCCTCTTTCCTGTCTTCTTTTCCATGGTTATTCCTCCCAAACCACCTTGATCCCCCTGCTGTCCCTGCCTCTGGTCCTTCCTCTCCTGTACTAAGTCTTGCACAATCCCCAAATGCTGTTCCTTTGCATCCCACCATGAATCCCACACACCTTAGGGCAGTAACCCCCCTCAGTTTTTACGGTGATCCAGAGAGCCTCTCCCACCAAAACTTAATGGATTTCCAACCAGGACAGCAGGTTGAGCATCTTCCCGTGATGGACCTGGGAGCAGCCAGGTCTCTGTCTGATTAGACTATTGGGGTCTGTCTGCCTGTCATCACTCCTCTGTGCTCCTTTGTGTTGGTGGAGATGGACCTTTGCTGATCTGAGTGCTCTCCTGTGATGCCTTGGCAGTAGCGATGTTTCCTTTGCTGGGTTATTGGGGTTTCCCTGTCTGTCATTGTGGGGATGATTCTTTAATTGCATAATCTAACAGAAATGACACAAGTCCAGGCTCACTTCTGGTAAATCAGTTGCAAAGTTGAGTTTTGATAGCAAAAAGAAAATTAAATCTAGATAAGAGAACTTGCAGAACTCTACTTTTGTAGGAAGACTGCACATCCACAGCTGTCTTTGCAGTTAAGGGGAGGTGAAGTTAATTAAAATTGCTTGGGGTTATTGCCAGCAAAATTACATGGAAGCACTGTATTCATTATTTAGTAAGCATTGTACTCTAAACTTTACCACATAACCTCACTGTTATAAATTGTAGTATATTCAAAGAGCAGCTAAAAGGGTTTGGGTTTTGCCATATGCTCATTTCTCATTCGTTTAATTCTTGACTCATGAAGCTATTTTTGTTTCACACTCCTAAATTAAAAATGAATTGGCCCAAGGATGTCAATTTGAAGTTAATGATTAAAAAAGCAACAACAACAGAGTAAGGAAAACGTATAAAGGCAGGACAATAAAAGCTATTGACGAAATTAGCTATAAATCTTGGCATGCTGTGTAGTAACAATACAGGAAATCATAACTACTTGCTGGCGTTGTTCACCCCACATTTCTGCTTTACTAAAATAGCAACAATTTATAAAAAATGTATGAGCCCAGAACATCCTGTCAAAAATTTCTTACATGATAAATCAAAATAATATTTATGTAATATTTCTTATCAACTCATGAATATGGGTTATATTAACTCTGTATATAGGACTTCAATGTTCTGAATTTCGCAGCAGGGAGGTTTAATTGTGCAGTATAAAATCAATGTGCTCGTACGTACACAACTTGCCAATATGTCCAGACAACAGTTTCTGATGCAAAGCTTTGGTTGAAAAAAATATGGAAACTTATTCTATATTTCCCTATCATTTCTTGAAGACTAACTGATTTTCTAAAACTGCTTTTAATATATGCATCCATACATATGTTTTCCCCTTGCTCCAGATTCTGTTTTGTTTTGCAGTAAACCCTCACCCTGCTTCATGGTTTTCCATCTGGGAAACCATATGAAATAACCATGGTTCAATATTGAATCTTCTTCTCCCTCTGCAAGTAATGTTTTCTGTCCTGTGACTGGTTTGACCAGCAAAATGACTGTGAGAGAAGGGATAAGTGGTGCAAAACTCACTGTTACCTCCTTTTTTTGTAGTTTTGTTTCGTTTTTACTGTCTTTGAGATGTTGCTCAGGCAGATCTAAAAATCAAGTGTAAAAATGTTTTATTCCAGGGGGAAAGAAGGGGGAAAGCATTCTTCCTTCTTCATGTATTCCCTAGTTCTCTTTTTTTCTTTTCCTTTGGTTTCCAGATACTTGCCCATGTTTAGAGTGCTGATGAAAAAATGATCATAATAAGGCAACAGTCTGCTCTCCCTTACAGGCATGACGAACTAAACCTAAGATGAATTTACAGTGGCATAAATACTAGAAATAATGGTGAGTGCTGAGGCAGAAGCAGGAAAGTACTTCTTCTTTTATGAAGATTTCAGGGAGCATTGAATCATTCGGTTTATGTAACTCAGGGTATAAACTTGGCTGTATAGAAAATACCTTGCATCACACATGAGCTGGTGAAGTCCATGCTCTCGCACTCTCTGGTGCTGCTGCTGGGGGATAGGAGGAGAGCAGCAGACGCATGTTTTTTCAGGTGATCAAACTACTTGAGATGCAAGAAATATCACTTTTTCTTTGTTGCAATTGGCCCCATGACATTTTTTGTGGGCTTTTGTGCTCATCTTTCCCATGCCCTTCTGGGCCCTAAGGTGAAAAGTGCCAGATATCCTTTAGAAGAAAGGGTTCTTGGTGAGCTATTGGTGACCCAAATTCCTCACCAGGAGGAGTTCAGTGGTGGGAGAGGACTCCCTTCCTCCAGTCCTGGGTTGGCTGGCGGGGGGGGTGGTGGTGTTATCTTTGTATCTTCCTAACCAGACTGTTTGGCTACTCTTTCTTGTTGGTGACTGTGTTTTCAACAACCACTGTGTTTTCTCAGACCTTTGCTGTATACACTTAAACCTTACCACTGCAGAGTCAGCTTTAAGCTACAGAAAAGGAGAAGTCAAGCTGTTGTTCCCAACCCTTTAGGGATCCTGCAGTCATAGCCAAACCTAGCTCAGAGCTGCTCAAAACACAGCCCAGCAAGTCCTGGTAGCACAGGACTCAGTAAAAGCAGATAACGCAGCCCACCACTAGCAACAACAACACTGGTCTACTGGTTTACGTCTTCAACAGGGGTTTTTGGGAGTCATGCCATGCAAAGGAAGGGCTCAGTCAGTAGTCTAGCAAACTATTAGATGGCCAGATGTTCTTGGCAGTTGCAAAGAGGAGTTTTTACCACCAAAGAAACCCAGAGATGGAAGTGAATAGTAATAGAAATGCAAAGGAGACTTCTTAGGGTTTGAAGCCAGAAACTCTTACAAACAGGACTGAAGAAAAAAGAGGAGGATGCTAGGTAGGCCAAGAAGGAATAATGTAATTTATGGGTAGCCAAATGACTGCTTGACAGGTGCAAAAGCAAGTTAGCAGATTGTGGGATGTTTTTATGCAGAAAAGTCTGTCTTCAGGGAAGTGCAGTTCTGCCCACAGCAATTGCATCGGTAACAGTGCCAGAAAGAAGGTATACATGACAGAGGACTGTCTTCGGCAAAGAGGCATCCATTGTATGGTAAGCCAGTGATCTCTGTATTAAATATAAAGAAAACCACAGTGCACAAAGCAGTGTGTTGTTTAATGTACCACAAACACCCCAATAAATCATTGCCAATTAAGTAAATACATTCCGGAAAAGCATTTGATAGGCTACTCTACCCTTCTTGTGGGATAATGCTGTCTTACTGGGAGACACAAGCTAACGATAGGCCATTTCTCTGTCACAGATGCAGGAGCAGACAACTGTCTTAGACCACCACAGTTTACTTGGTGCAGCTTACAACATTGTATGTAAGTGGAGAAATATACAGATGTATCCCAAAGAGTGGGGGAAGTTCCACAATGAAGAAAATACCCCCCAGCCAAGGGTGTCTGGCCATTCAACATGGGGAGTCTGAGGAAAAAAAACAACTTCAAGATCTTGCTGTGCCAGCTATATCAGGAAAGAAGAGAGTAGTTTCATGCGGTGTAGCAGAGGAAGCTTGTGATGGAAGTCAAGTGAGGCAGTGGAGTCTGAGGAAAGGTCTTTTTAAATAATAAGCTGGTGACTGGGATTAACAAAGCTAAAAGATGGCCTAAAGCTTTGGGATGAGGATGGTTGATGGTGGCTTCATGTAACAAACCTCCTACCCCAGTGAGAGGGTGATGCTTTCCTAAGGGCCAGGTCAAGACTGAATGGACTTTTTGAGGAACTAATAATCTCCATAAATATCTTTCCCTTTCTTATGGTGTTAAACACATTTTTTAACTTCCATGATAAACATGGAAGTTTGTAGTGTAAGTAAAAAAAAAAAGCAGCTCCTTTCTTCACTCCACCTTTGTTTTTCTTACATAAGTACAAACAGTATACTGTAAACACTGTTCCCCTATAGGAATGGAAAAGGGGAAAAATAAGATGAGTCCTTATTTGCATCACTAGTGTAGCGCTAGTAATGTAATCATAATGAGGGTAATATAACATCTATTTAGAACAGAGTAAAAGAGCTGAATATCAGTAAAAGGAAAGCATTATTCCAAAAGAGAGAGAAATTAAGGAGAAACATCTTTTCATCATTTTGAATATGCGCCATTAAATTAATTTGAGCAAGGTTGTCTAAATTCTGGTATGTTCATAAGTGTTTTTAGGCACGCCAAGCTGAACTAGGCCCTGAAAGAAAGAAAAGTGCCTTCCTAGACTCTTTCTGTATACGCAGCCAGAGCAGCAGGGTATTCATCAAAGCCATAAGCAAAGTGCATAACCAGAGATTTAATTCTTGAAATTGCCTTTGGAGACAAAACTTTCAAAACCATGTGGAGAAGGCCTTTATGTAGAGCGTCTTACTGTAGCTTTAGAGTATGATGAACTAAATTAATTCAAGGAATTTATTATTGCTTGCAGTTTGCCTGTGATGAGGGCTGGAACTGCTTTTTCTTTTTGGAGCTTGGATTTTAATCTATGTTAATATTCACATCAACAGGGTGAGTTAATGAGGCCCAAGCTCATTTTATTATCTTTTATCTGACTGAAGCTCTAAGCTTCTACCCGCACAGCCTGGGATACGCACTCTGCATGCCGGATGAGGAGAAGCAGTTTATACTTGAGCATTTGTACTGCACAGACGTGAGTGCTCTGTGGTTGGTGTTCTCCATATGGGAAAGTTCATTTTGTTTCTGTCTCGCTTGAAAACAAACAAACAATAAATCAGCAACATGACCATTAAAAAAAAAAAAAAGCCGAAAATAAAGGGTATGAAAAAATAATGCAAGCGTGCCTGCGAGGACTGAAACAGAGCTGGGTGTGCACTTTTTCTTTGTAGAAGACAATGAGTGGTTGATGATTGCTGACGTACACTGGGAAAAAAATAGAGAGCTTATTTAAAAGGAGGCTGTATTAAAATAGGTGCTTTTTAATTCTTGAAACTATTTTTGTCACATTTGGGACTCCTGAAGTGAATGTTTGCTCATAATGATTTCTCAAGTAAGGACTGACAGCCTTTTCAGAAGGATTTGAACATATCAGATGTTCTGACGTCGGTAAAAACTACACAAAGAACTGCGGAAGTGACATGTGGAGTTAAGCTGTTAAAGAAGCTGCAAAGAAAAAAAAAAAAAGGAAAGGAGAGGAGTGCAGCAGTGCAGCCTTTCTGCATGTTGCATTGCAGGGAAACGCAGGAAAATTGTAGGCGTTCCTCGGGGGTTGGTACTGGGACCGGTGCTGTTTAACATCTGTGTCGGTGACATGGACAGTGGGATCGAGTGCACCCTCAGCAAGTTTGCCAACGACACCAAGAGGTGGGCATGTGCAAGCCTCATAAGGTTCAACAAGGCCAAGTGCAAGGTCCTGCAC
>VXBL01007580.1:80750-120689 GCA_013400195.1 Aramus guarauna | reverse complement strand
ATGCCCCATCCCTGGCAGTGTTCAAGGCCAGGTTGGATGGGGCTTTGGGCAACCTGGTCTAGTAGAGGATGTCCCTGGCCATGGCAGGGGTGTGTGAACTAGATGGTCTTTGAGATCCCTTCCAACCCAGCCCATCCTATGGTTCTATGATTCTGTGATTCTATGAAATGTGGTTAGGAGAGGCTGTCGCACACAGAGTGCAGGAGCGGCAGCCTAACGCTATGGAGTGTTCACATGTACTAGTTTGAATTTCAGAGTTAATTCATTCACCTTCAAAAACTTACAAGTCAGTTTTTGTGGAGATGAGGGCAGCTTTAACAAGCAGCGAGCAAGAAGTCCCCAGCGGGTGGAGCAGTCAGGTTTGATCCCCAGTTGTTGCAATCTGAATCAGCCGCTCCGGGGTACCTGAAAGCTGACTTTGTCCTCTAACTCAGTGGTCAGTTAAACCTGGGGTACATTTACTTGGCTTTGTTTTGAAATTATTTTCATTTGTCCTAGTGAAATACCTCTGAAAGTTTTGAACTGTAGCAAGTAGTGTTCTTGTTTGTTTACATGGATTATGCTGGAACAACTCATGCGTTTTTTCCACTTTGCTGAGCTTCACTCTCAACATAAATTGCTTATTTAAGTTCAAATGTCAGTTAATTCTTAGGTAAATAAATTCTTGGGTTTTAAAACTAAAAGCACTAAATATAGAATATTAGCTGGGTCTGTGTGGAAAAGACTGAAAGGGCCTCAAAGAATGGGGGTGCTTATTAAAGAAATATTCCTTATTACAACAACAGTACGGCAGATTTTCAGCTGTGCTTTCAGCTTGAAGTTGGGAAAATCTATAATCTCAAAGGGAAGTTCTGTGGAGGCCTCTGAAAACAGTGAAATGTATATACATAGTGAGAATAGTGAAATATGCCCTTTCCCCACACCCTGACTAAGGCAGTCCAGTTAAAAAAACATGTTTCTATGTGTGTGTAAGAACCAGTTTCTGTAAAATTTTCATAAGGATTGGTAATTTGCAAACTTCACATTCCTGCAGCCCTCCAGTAAAAATGAAAGCCTGGAAACAGCCTAGGCTATTGAAGTTTGAATTGAATTTCAAACTTTGAGCCTACTAGAAGCTGAGGTCAAAATTTGGAGGAAAGTTGCTCCCATTTTAGTTACTAGAAACACCAAGGCAGCTAGTGATGGCATTGGCTTTGGTTCTGACAATTTTAACAGCTTTGTTTGTACAGCTAGCTTTGTGGGATGACAGTGACTCTCTTTTGCTAGGGGAGCTTGTATCTGATGCTGACACTGATGTCTCTTCCTCAGAAGCGATTGCAGCTGAGTCCCTTGTTCATTTGCATCTTTATGACTCTCAAGCCATCTTCTTATATGTGTGTGTTGGTTGTTTTGATATTTTTACTCTTTTCTCCCATTGGCTCTGTTACTTTGCTCAGATTGTGTCTTCCAGTGACCTAAGTATGAGCCAAGTCAAACCAAGGAGGATTTCTTTCCAGTGTTGAGTCGGGATGAGTTGTGGGGCTTATAGAATTGTGAACTTAGAGACTTTAACCTTTGTCTTGTCACCCTCCACAGCTCTAGTGTGAAGCTACTGTCCTTGCCCCCCCCATTACTGTCCTTTCCCATGTGCCCTCCCTCCACCTGCCATTCATCATGAGGAGAGTCAATGTCTTTGGAAACGTGACTGCCTTATAGATGAGCTACTAAGACTTTGCTTCCTTTTACCCTTCTTGATCAGAAGCTGATCTATGCTCAGCAATTTGCTTTTTTGCAGCAGGTCTTTTAGTGGCACCTAAATCTGCAGGTGCCCCTCAGAGCACCCTCGGGCAGGTGGTCCTACCCCTGCTGCCTTGCTTGGCTTTATCTCCTGAGCTGCTCAAGAGGTGAGTTTCATCTCTGCTGTTTTGTCTATGTCTCTCTGCTTCAGACACAGCTCTAGCAGGGGATAAAATGAAGGGTTTCTCAGGTTGGTGGAACAGTTTCTGGGGTAGCAAAAGCTGTGCTGGTGCTGTGTTGTACAGCCATGTCTAATGTAATAGGACACAAGGTTTCCTGAAGAGAGATTCATATGCTGGAGAGAAATGCTTTCTTCTTATAAGGCTAGTTCTAGTTTGTATCACCAGTTGATAGCCTACTTAATAATATGAACTAATTATTATGTCAGCTAGTTTATTTGGTGAGGGTGTGAGGTCCCCCTCTCCCGCGGAGCAGATGTCTCCATCCTTCTGACTGCCAGGAGGGGTCCCCGGTGTTTGGAAGTGCTGGAGTACCCTGAGGCAGGGCAGAGTAGGAGCCACTTGGGATAGCAGTGCAGCAGAGCACTTTATGAGTACAGAGCCATGTGTGTGTTTCCTGCCTGCTCTTTTCCACAGTCTTTCATTTCTACTTCATGCTCCTTTTTCCTTTGGCCTGGACAAACGGGATGTTTGGCTGTGCCGGCTCAGGGTTTTGCACTGCATGGCAGAGTGGGCCAGGGCTGAGGAGAATTAATTACTGAGCTGGGGATGGCTTGCGTGTGTACGTCCTTAGTGTGGGTTTTGCTTTTAGGTGCTTGACAAATTCCCAAGACAGGAGGTAGCATGGGTGTCTCTGCCTTGTCCCTCATGATGTTTTCCAGGCTGGACTGGAAATTAATGCCGGGCTGCTTGTGCTTGCTCAGTGTGCCACCAGTGCTCTCTGCAACACACACGCTGTTTTCCAGTCAAATTGCCTTGCCAGAAGGGACTGCTTCACGTCTGTGGGGCGGTTTGCTCCGAGTGGCAGGTCCTCTGCTCAAGCAGGCATCCCACCCTGCTGCCTGCACATGGGTGATGTGGTCTCTGAAGCAGTTACAGCTGTAGGTCATAAATTGAGCTGCTCCTTTTCTCAGCTTCAGTTGTACCCAGTGCATGTGGGTACAGGGCTCCCGCTGCATAACCTTTTGTCAGAAGATAAAAATCCTCTGTTCTAGTCAAAGCCTGTGTTTGCCGACTCATGAAGATGTCTGTCCTTTCTCCTGAAGCTCAAGGTCATCTGAGCTCCTCTCTGCTATGCTTCTGCTAGTGAGTCAGCCCACAGGCTGCTTGCTGCCTTGTACCTACTGCTTACACCCACCTCCTGCTCCGGTCCTCAGATCTGTTTGACCTCTGCTGAATTTAGCCTCTAAAGTTCAGTTATGTGTTTAAATGCTTGTGTGATGTTTGGCTCTGACGGCACTAGTGGCAGCCGCTTTTTTGGAGGCAATGAAGGACGTGCTCAGCGATTGGAGATGCCTCTCCCTCCTTTCTCCTCCTGCCTGCCCTTCCCTTTTTCCCTTCGTTTGGCCCACTTCAGCATCTTGTCACCAGGAGAGGGGGTTTAAACCAGTTGCAGTTTGCAAAGCTGGTGGCTCAAAATGTCTGCAGGTAAGAGAGGTGTGTGGTAACACTGAGGTAATGGTACTGCCACCCAGGGTTGCTCTTGCCAGCAGCCCAACACGGGCTCCGGCCGCCTCCTCCCCACCTCTTCCAATGCAGCCCTAGACCCGTCAATGCTCCTCTGCAGTGTCGCTTGGTGAGCAGCGATAATCCTGATCTGCTCAAGAGGCAGAGAGCTCTTGAAAGTGCACTTGTGAATGATATTCATGCATATTAAAGTAATGGCCATAAGTACTATTCGCCATCTCAAGAGATAGAAAAGGCAGTCAGCAAATATGAGAACCTAACTCAGATCAAAATCATGATGTTTAAGCCACAGTAATAAACCTGTCAGTCTTCTCAGGCAGCGAGAAGAAAATCCCTATTAAACAAGTCAGTGAAAGAGAGAGTCAGTTTGCTGAACGGGCAGACTGGCCCATCCTTTGGGCTGTGGTATGAGAGCACAGCAAAGCCCTGCCGATATCCATGGGGGGCTGTGGAAGTGCTGGGACAGGCCTTGCTGGGCTGGCTGCCAGTAGTTAAGCAAGCCTGAGTGGAAAGGGACAGAAACACTAACCCGGTCTTGGGGAGAACAGGCACACCACGCCGGGATTTGTAATGAACAAACAATTTCTGAAAAGGCCAGAAAAGATTTGATTATAAACAATGGCCTTATCTCTTTTAAAAGAAAGAGAAAACTGAAAAAGTGCCTCTCTTGCTCTTCCCTTACTATTATTGATTTTATTAATTATTTGAAAGAAGTGCTGCAACACTAGTGATCTTCTATGAATTCAATAGCAATTTTATTATTTTATAGGAAAAGCATTTGCTGTGACTGTGGAAATATAACAGTTTAAGTACACTTGCTCCCCTGACATCTCCCTCTTACTTTTTTCTTGACCTTTTACAGCAATGTTTTGCTTTGTTCTGGCTTCCTATTATTCTTGAGCAACTCTTAAGTTGTTCGTATCCTCCCACAATTTCTGGTTGAATATAGATTTCACAATAAAGTCATTCTAGACTTTTATTTCTTTCTTGAATGAACTTTGATATATCTGAGTTTCTCTTGCCATCTGGTATTCCGCATTGAGATCCACGATCCATGCTGTTCACTCCTCACTGGTATTTTCTCTTTTGCATGTGTTCGGTGGGACTCCTAAGCTGCATCAGAAATCTATGGAAAACATATTTTTGGTGGCTCTGAATTCCCTTATCTTGGGCTTTATGTAATTTTTTGCTGGCTTGAGGATGTTCCTGTTGAAAAGCAAACAACTAAAAATGCTCTTTCCTTTAGCTGGCTCAGTGCACTACATTCCCACCTTCCTCCTGTTCTGCCGTGCAGAAGAACCTGGGTTAGGACACAAAACCCACCGCATGGGTGAAACTAGGTGGAGAGATGTAGTGTTTGCCTTCATGAATGCCGTGGTTTAACCTCAGCTGGCAGCTAAACCCCACGCAGACGCTCGCTCACTCCCCGCCCCCCGCCCCCGGCAGGATACGGAAGAGAATCGGAAAAGTGAGAAAACTGGTGGGTTGCGACAACGACAGTTTAACAGGTAAAGCAAAAGCCATGTATGCAAGCAAAGCAAGACAAGGAATTCATTCAGCACTTCCCATGGGCAGGCAGGTGTTCAGCCATCTCCAGGAAGCAATCGGTGATCATTCTCAGAAACTTCTCATTTGCTGAAGCAGAGATTTTACTATAGAGCTGTAAGATTGTCTCAACTTCAATAATTTACGTGAAACAGTAAAATGTTTGTCTCCTGAATTCATACTCACTGTGTTGCGAGAGAGAACAGTGCATGTGTTAAGTGTGGTTTGGATGTAAATGTTCAGCATATGTTTGATTATTTTCCTATTTGAAAAAGTGCTTAGACTTCACTCATGAGTACTGCAGTAATTGTATTTCAGGGCAGAAGCTCATCCATCTGTTTTTTCTAGATGCGAGCCCTTCAACTACTAGGGTGTGTACTTTGAGTTTTTATTACAATGTGGTGTTGTAATAGGGTTTCTCCTTCTCCAGGGAGGCTTTTATATATACATATACACTCACGCGCACACACACACACATTAAAAATGGCTTTTCTGTGGGGGAAGAGGGCACTGAGTCCAAGAAGCTAGGTTTTATATATTTTATTCATAAAAACAGATTTGCAACAATTTATTAAAAATTGATCTCATGCAGTATAAGGTTATACAAGAAATTCTTCATTTACATTTTATTCTGGCAGTTCCAGTCTAGTTTAAAGCATTTGTGCACTAACATCATTGGAAAATGCCATTGGGGCACAGCCTCTTCATAAATTTACAGTACATTTTTGCTGCAGTATAAAAGAACAGAAACATTAAATAGCTATATTCACTTGGTTGGTCTTGTTATCTGCAGTAAAGTAAAAAAAAAAATGTTATGGGCGAAACTACAGTATCATTGAGACAAAGAATGTACTGCATGGTTTAAACCTAATAAACGTCACACAGTCAGTATTCACGAAGTTACAGACACACACACACACTCACCTCCAATGGTCCGATACTTCTGAATTGGTTTTTTCCTGCTAAATTGGAATAATATTTCTACAGAGATCTTTGTGTATACATTATATACAATATTGTAATTTTCGCTTTTTTGAAAAATTAACATTCCTTTTAAAATAAACCAGGCCCTGATGATATTAATAAAGCAAGAGAATACTGTCAACACACATTGAGTGACAACGTCAGTGTTTAGTGCTTAAACAGAATAATGACTTCTATTTTATCTGTGTTTATACTTACATGTTTTTGTTCTAAAAGCTACAGATATTTCCATAACCTCTCTTACTGTATGTGCCAAGTGAAATATTTTGTGATGCTCCTGATTGTAAGATTCGGATACATATTCATGTTGGTTTTGGCCACTATGAGGTGTGTTTTCTTTTTAATGGAGATTTATGCTAGCTTGTCAAAGCTGCGGTTAAGTCCCCCAGCTAATGAACCTCTTTAGCTGTGCTTCAGTCGTTGCTGAAACGTCATCCCAAAGGTTTGGTCTGAGGTGCACAGGCGTTGGTCAAAGAAAACTGAGAGCCCAGTGGGTACGTCATGTGTTTTTTCCCCCCCTACTCTTAGCAAACAACCCTGGCAGTGAGATGCCACATTTCCAGTCCCTTGGAAAAAGAAGCTGCATGTGTGTCTCACCTGTGCCTGAGGGTTTGGCTCCAGAGCTGGTCCAGACGGTATGCCGCTATCGCTCCTCCTCATTACTGCGGTTCAGGGGATGGAGCTAAAGTATAAAACCGCTTTTTTTCTTTTTTTTTTTTTTTTTTTTTCTTTTTTCCCCCACAGTCCTTTTAGGATTCAGATAAAATATTGTATTGGTAAATTTGATTTGTCCTCTATTTTCCACTACAACTGTCACACACGCAGGTACAAAGCAGACATAGTGTATATCCACATCTATGTGCTCTGCAGGCTTTGCCTGCAGCAGCAAAGTGCTGTGCCCTAACAACCCCCCCCGCCCCAATTCCACTAAATTAATTTTATTGTAATTATGTGTGACATAATTCAAACAAACTATGAAAAACAATCCTTCCTGTGACATTAAGACATTACTACCCATCTGTCCTCAGCTTCTTGTGAGCCCTAGGACTTTTCGAGACAGTTTAGTACGTTACGGTTGGCGGTGTTTATTCTGAAATAGGTGCAGAAACTTTGCTAAAAATGAAGCTGCAGATGGTCAGCAGTCACTACCATTGTCCCTGGAGAAGGGTGGGTGAAGTGCTCCGCTTCCAACCAGCAGCTCTCCAGCTGGTGACAACTCGGAGCTGGAGCTTCAGCCTCTGCTGGGGTTTCACGTACAGCTGCAAGTCAGAGGTGACCCCGCTCACAGCACTGCAGAGTCTCAATGACACCCGAGGAATCATTTCTCATAATTCTCCTTTCCTATCGAACTGCGTCCCTGAAATGAAAACAAGCAAGACTAACCAGTGCAGAATGTTTCCAGCAACTTAACACAACTCTTGTAAAAATGAGTGTATCTATTTCAATAAATATGGTATAGCTCAACCATTGTATTTTCCTTACATGGATACAGTATAGAATTGCATGTTCTCAGCAGCCACATAAAGCTCAGTGACATTTGAGTGTTGGTTTTTTTTTTCCTAGTGTCTTTTTTGCAAGATCCGTATTTCCCAGCCTCCTTGTTGCGAGTAGAAATTTGGGAAGAAATGTTTTTCAGTGACTTCTACGTGAAGAAATAAAAACTCCATGAATAAGGCTACAGATCAAACTCCCTGTGTCCTTCTCCTTTGCCTTCCCACACGAGTTACGCGGGCACTCCTGTGATGACGGCCTCAGCGGTAGTTCCTCTGCGGTAAGAGCCAATGTTATATGTTTGTAGCAGAGTTCTAGGTCAGGTGTTTAGTCCAGTCATTGAGTACTTAAAAGCAGTTCAGGAAGCACTGATCTCCCTTTCCTACAGCCCCGAAACCATTACTCGGAAGGAGGGCGGCACGTGTCTGTGCCGAGGACTGGCACTGGGGCTTACGCACGGACTGGCACAGCTAGCGTCAACTCCTCCTATGGATGGCAAGTAGGCATGATGAAGGATGGGCAGCTGCAAAGACAGCCGACGCTGTATGCTGCGAGAGAGACGGAGAGAGAGGAGCATTAGCAAGGAGGAAAATGTAATACGTTACGTACTTGATATGTTTGCAGGTTGCTGCAAGGATATTTTCCGCGCCTGCTGCTGCGATAGAGAGGGTTAATGCCAAGAGCATCGCACTCGCTGCTGTTGAGCTATGCCACCCTGGTGTTATTTCCCCTTGGGGAATTCTTCTGACAGGCTAGACATGACAAAGGAATCTAAGGGTGCGTTCTCAGCATCTCACAGCCTTCTGAAATTCCCAGGTGCTTTCAGGGTAATTGTTAGACTGCTGATATCAGAAAAAGGGAAAACCTTAAGTTTGCAATGAGGGCATATGGCTTAGCAACCCCTCACCCCTTGCAAAGTGAGCTATTGCATGCAGAGCCCCGGCTAACTGCATCGACATGCACAATGTCACAGGCAGAGTTTTAAGCCATGCATCACTTAGCACAAGGATGTTAGAATTAAGGATGGCATTTTTGCAACTCCACCTAAGGCAAGCACGGGTGCGTGGAGGGAGGGAATTGGGACTGACAGCTTCTTCCAAGTAGTTCCTCTTTGCAGTTTAGGTCTGTGCTGGATGCTCTCGAGTTCCCGCAGTCAGTGCTGTAGGACTAGAGGAGCTGGCACACTAAAAGCAGTCTAACCCACCACCCACACCAAAATCAAGTATTTAGGAACCCAGCATTCTGAATCCGATTTTCCAAGCAGATTGACATCATGATACTGGTAGGGCTTGGTTTGGTTTTTTTTGTTTGTTTGTTTGTTTGTTTTTTAAAAGGGATACTAAACTGTGCTCACAGATATCCCAGCTAACCCCTCTCCATGGAGAGGACGGTACCCTGAGAGAAGGGCTCTGCTACCCCCATGCTGTGGATATACTAGCACCTTTCACAAAATCAAAATCCAGTTGAGGTCTGTCAGTGCAAGAGATGTTTCCAGTGATTAAGGCACTATCATACCAGGATGGCTTCTGCAATTGGAGACATTCACTCTTGAAATACAGAGGAACTTTTTAAAGAGAAGACAGATGTCAAAGTGGCAGAGCTGAAACAAAGATTGACCTTTTGATTCCAAAGGAAAAATGCCCGTACAAAGCATTGTATCAGTACAATAGACTTTTAAATTTTTATTTCCCTGTTATCTGATGTAATGACTGTGTATAGACAGACCTTATAAGAAGTGTATTTTTGAAAGCTTGCCTTTGGACAGTCTTTCTGATTCAAATGACATTTCATTTCTTTTTTTGCTTTGCGTTAGGAAACGGAGACAGCTAGCAAGACAACCATTGCACTGCTCGGGGACCAAGCAGTATAGCTTTCAAATTCAAAGAGAAAGAAATTTAACGCTGTTTCTCTTTCATTTCTTTGCTCCAAACTAAGGCTTGTCTATACAGAGATGCTGTGAAAATAGTTGGAGTCTGCCTAGCCAGGAATCTCTTTCTCATTTTTTTCCCCCTACAAACTCCTTTTAAAAGTTTGATGCAATATTAATGCACAGTGTTGATCATTGTAGTGCTGGCAGTGCATCTCTGGGATTAAACAAAATCCATTCATTGTTATTTTGCTACTGTGCCTAACTCTTTCTGGTGGTATCAATGAAATCGTGCCTTGTTCCCAAGGAGTGCAGAGGTGGCACGGCTCGCTGCTTCCATGTGCTGAATCCTTATGAGCCTGATGCTGCGGATTGTCATTCTGTCTCTCGTTGCAGGGTCAAACGCAGAATTGCCCGTGCTTATTTTCCCACCAGTGGAAATGCTTACTTTGTTCAACTGTTACAGACTTCTCATTAAAGAGCTTTTTGGAAGCTATTCCAAGGGAATCCAGTTGCATAATCAAGTGAATGGGATTTTTTTTTCACCCATTTAAGTGTTAGCCATACCATGGACAAAGCATGTTTATTTGGCTATGCCAACGGTGGCTGCAGTGGGTGGCAAATTTTGCTTTAACTGTACTTCAGGTTTACTTTCACTTGAAAACTTGCTTCCTGGAATTGGGGTGGAAGACTGTAGCCTGGAGACTCGCACACTGTTAAGAGTTTAGGCAAAACTCTTAGGAGAAAAACAAAACAAGTAACAAAATCCAAACAAAACTGTTATTTTCTCCTTAAATGAAAGTAAATCTTGTACCTTGCCTCACTGTGTGTTTTTTTTTCCCCTCCAATATCAGTGCTTTTCCCCTTCCTCCACTCCCGCTGCATTTCGTCAATGCTTTTCAGGATGGTGGCACACAATTTTTCGAGTTGTCCGTACAATATAGATATGGCAAAGCATACGGTCACGTGTGTTGGGGAGGGAATGGTTAGTATTAGTGGTTTTCTACAGCCGCTGAAGGGGATGCAGAGGAAACGTGGTGCCACACACAGAGCCGCCACTTATCGGGGTCCTGAGTTAGAAAAGGGCATGTACCCTCAACTCCGTACAGAAACCCCATTTATTAGGGATAAATAAAAACAAGTGAAAACTTGACTTCCAATGTCAATGCACACAGGAACACAGTGCAATGCACATGGGAATGCATGATGCCACAAAGGGGACAGAGGCATTTAAAAAATAATTTGGTTCTGCTATACAAAACCACTGATGAGATCCATTGGTAAGTGCGGGGGACTGGAACAACTGCTGCTACAGTCACGTATCTCAAGATCTGCGGGAGCATGTAAACTGTGTCTAAGCATTCAGGGATCATTTCAATCAATTTTAAGCCCATTAATGTTGATTTTTAGCAAGTGCTGGGAAGCTGGAGAAATTCTAAAAGACTACAATAAAGCAAGATGTTGCACTAGCAAGTAAAGTAACCATTCTAAATCCACCTTATTTTAATGACAGATTTGAGTAGAATCATAGACTTAAATGAACTGCTTTCAGTGAAGAAACTGAATAACAGAGGCATGTTCATGCCAAGGCATATGGCTGTAATGCAATAATCTAGTCATAACCAACTTTCTTGATGAGAATTTTTGGTTACTAAACTTGACATAACCAGCTCCAGCAGGGTATTTGACTGTCTTTTAAATGCTGCTAAAAGCAGAGCTTTAGCTCAAAAAATTCAAGGTGGTTTCTATTATAAGGGTTACACAGCAATTAGCTGCTTTGAAGATTACAAAACCGACCACATAATAGGAAATAGTCTATCAAAATGGAAGGTTTTAGTGGGGTCCTGCAGAAATCCATCATCACCTTTACTTGGAGATCTGGAAGACCATTACGTATTGTTGCTGTTAAAATGAGAACAGCATAAATTTTAACGGTGCCAAAAACTAATTCCCCGAATATAGGTCACTGATGAGATGGGACAACATCCAGGAATGAAGGTGCACAGAAGAAAGTCTTTAAGGGTCACGGAAGATATCCCTTTGAATGTATTCGTGTGGCCATCATGCAGATAAGCTGGCTGATGTGATCATTAGATAAGTAAGCAGGTCACTATCGGGATGGAATATAAATAGTATCCCGATTAGTATCTCGGCACACTGCACTGATAAAACTGGTACTGCATTAGCGTGTCCAGATAGGGTACACCAATCTTCCCCAGCAGGTCACACACCCAAGGGAGAGGAAGGAGTTGACTTTGCATGAAAGACACGCCAGTCTACTGGGAAATGAACTATTATATCTATTCTAAACTGGTTCAGGCTGCTCTCTGGACCTGGGATGAACTGGCATGGTGCAACTTCCACCCGTGCAGCTAAGCTCCCCCAAACAGGGCTGTGCCTGAGCACTGCCTGGGAAAAAAAAACCCCAAAACCCTGATGCAACTGTGCTAGGGAGTACGCTAATAAGCACCATGGAAAATCAAAGTGCAGGGTTTGAGCCTGTGCACCAGCAGTGCTTTGTCTACTGTAGGAAGTGTTAATTTACACTGTATAGCCAGTGTGAACTGGAGAGAAAGCAGCCAGTGCTCTCTTTTTGCTTCTTGTGTCTGATGATCTGACTGGGTATGGCAAATTTTACATGACACTATGGATTACCTACCGGGTCCTGCCCAGGAGGAAAGGGAGTAAGAGGCAAAGGGAACCGTGAATCATCTATACTCATGCTTTAAGGCTATTCTAGAGTCATACAGACTGCATTTTCTTTAGATGCAGGGTTTTAAATCTGAGCCAAGCACAAACCAAATGTTTTTCACATGCTGATTGTGATGCTATAAACAACACTCCAGAAACAAATGTGAAGCAAGTGCCTGTGCTACTGAGCCTGAAATGCATGCATACTGCTGAGCCTTCAGTTTGGACTCAACTGTAGGATGAGGGATCACGCTTGCAGTTAGTCAAATGTAGCACTACTGCTAAGAAAGAATGAAAAAAAAATCCCAAATCAAACTCTTTTCTGCACTCTACAAGAACTTTCATACTGGAAGATTTCAGCGCCAGACAAGTTGAAAAAAAACCACGTGCATAAGGAAGGATATTCTTAAAGAGCACAAAGTTTGGAAAGAGACAATTTCTTCTCAAAGAGAAGGGGGAATCACAAAACCTTAGTCCTGACGAGTGCTGCACTTCTCCTCTCTGGCAGGTCCACTCTGCCTGGGTGGTTTGGCTCTGGTACCCAAACTGCCAATGCATCCTCAGGGGAGACATTGACCCCTGGGCCTGGCACAGTCACAGCTGTGCAAGTGCTGAATGACACTGTTTGCATTTAGCAGGATTTTATTAATTGCTTTCCATAAATGTCAGTGACTTCAGATTTGTACTGACCTGTTCGTTATGACCTTTAGGAAATCTCAGTCTTCTCATCAGTTACTGTCAGCCTAGAGGAGGTTCTGTCATCACCTAATGTTTTTCTCCCCCCGCCCCGGTATTAAATCTGTATTGGGAGAACTGGATTATCTGAGTGTCTGTGTTTTTCTTAACATCTCTCTTAATGTAAGAGGGCCACGTGTGGACGAGGCTGCATTCACACTACATTATTTCTGACAAATGGTGCTGGAAAAAGATAGACCTCTAATAGCTATGCATTAAAGCACTCTGCTGACCCCATAAAGTCACAAGACCTTTCTCAGCCAGAGCCCTACTTTTGTCAAATAGCCAGATATTTCAGCTACTGGGGGCTTTCTTTTGGTGCATATGTGTGCGTGTGTGTGTGTGTGAACTAGGTCCTGTGCAGGTTTGGGTTGGGTTGTTTTTTCGAGTGCGAGGACAGAGTTAGAAATCCACTTGTTTTCCTGCACCAGGTAGTACAAGGCAGTAACTGCTATCTGAAATCAGGTTTGCTGTCACTGATGTAACATGTGACTCAGTCTAGTAATTTCTTTAATTTATTCTGTTTTTAAATAACCTTTTAAGTTTCCCGTGTACAAAACAGGAGGCTGGCAGCTATTAGCTCAGATCCTGCTGCAGTAGTGCCCGTGTAACTAGTCTGCTGTGGGGAAACGAGTGATGCAGGGACAAATGAGCACGGTGCTTCCCTGAGCTCTGGCCCATGGCAGGGCCTGCTGAGCTGGGAGAGGGTGGTACGTGAGTTTATTGTTTAAGTTCCTGGAGAGAAAAGCTGATAGCATAAGACTCTTTCCACTCCGTGAATCTAGCAAGTGCTTTGTGCCATCCTCTCCTTGTAGCCGCAGCATTGTTTCTAAGGGAAACTATTTGGTGCAGGCTTGCCTATGCCAAAACTCAGGTCCAGCTGCTATGGCAACGTTGAAAAGCCCTAAGACTGTTTTTATTTCTCAGCTAGTTTAAGATTGAAAGGGAGCAAAATGGCTACATATACCATGAACCCCTCTGGCTGGTGTGTAGAAGGACTTGGACTGTCGACAACAGTCATAACACGTGTGTGCCCATATGTACACCCTCTTCTCTCCTTAATAAACACGGGCAGTTGGGCACAGCTTGTCCTGTAACTCTCTACAGAAACTTTAGACATCATGTTACGCATGTTTCTGACAAGAGAAAAGAAGTGTGTTAGTTTGCCTTTGGGGCACCTTAGGATCTAGTGCCCCTGATGATAGGCTCTAAATCTGACTGGGGGCAGGGAGGCATCACAGTACAACGTTGCTGCCCACTCGTGCTTCAGGAGATGCCCATTCACATCTTCTTTTGCTGATGGTCCAGGCTCTCTCCTGTAGCTGGGGCTGGCTGAAAGGCTTTACAGTGAAGGTCTTCTCATAAAAATGCGTGAAAGAGAAATATGGGGTTTGATGAAATGTAATCATTGAAATTAATGTTTTATTAGCAAGGCAGCTGGTATCCGGGGTGGAATTTATGGCTAAAACAGTAGAAAGCACACGCGCACAAGCACATGCATACCCGAGAGAGCGGGGTGCCTCCTTCTCTACCAATATATAATGGTGTATACTTACTGTTCTGGAGAGTTGATGTCTTCTATAGGATCTTTGCTTGTTCTGGAAGGGTCTGATGAGCCCCATTGTGCTGGTGGATTTTGATCAAGATGATTTTTCAAAATGGCTTTCTCACCATCTGGATGGACAACACATTCAATTTTACTTTACTGGGACTAAGTGACCATTTTTAAATTGTTTCACTTCAAAATTTCCCAGATGTTCATAATGCCACAAAGTAAACTCTTTCTCCCTATATTCCAATACAGTCTCAGGTTTCCCTGTGAGCCTTTGGTATGCTCATGCTTTTGATGATGTGCTTCTTCACAGGAACTACCATGAAGAAACAAAAGGGACAAAACCTCTTTTGACCCTCCTTTGCTTCCCCCCACCTTTAAAAAAAACACAAACCAAACCTTGTTGCCCACATCTATGTAGCCCTATCATATTGTCTCACTCATTCCTAGGCTGTGTAAAAAATTAAGGTAATTGTACCATCATATTATCTTGCACTCAAAAATTGCTTCCTTTTCATATGAAGAAAACATTTAAGTTTTTTCCTAGAAAAACTATAATCTCGTTGATGTATAAAGCCTTGGCACTCTTGCAATCACACAAGCAATTAAGTGCCGTCATTTAACTATCTACTAGCATTTAGCACGGAAATATGATTCATATCAGTTGCACTGGTCCATGGACTGTCTGCTGGAAGGACAGCTAATGATTTCATTAAGCTTTCTCCTGCACTTTTCTGCATAGTGATAATGCAGAAGATCATAATTTTCCCCATAGGTAGCTTCACTTGATTCCCCTAGGAGTCCTGGGAGTGCCTGGCTAGCTGTGCTGAATGAAGCCTGTGGCATCGGACCCCCCTGAGCAACGCGGACAAACACAGCCATTTTAAGAAGGCTGTCTTTGCCGGGGATCCTCTCTGTTCCTGCCTGCTTTTCCAAAGTCTCCTGCTGTGTTAAGCCAAATAAAGTCACATGGAAAACATCTGAGTAATGAGGACAGCGCACAGTTTTCATAAATAATTACAGAGCAGCTCCAAATCCATCACCGGCAGTCGTTTGCCACACAGACAGAGAAACAGTGATTGCTGCAGGCATTAAGGCAGCATGGAAGAGGACTCGGAGGTAAAAACTGGAAAAGGACACTGGAGGATTTGAATGTAAAAATGGGTATGAGGGGGAAAAGCAGGAAAATATTGAAGGGAAAATGAAAATAGCATGAAAAACCCAGTGCGTATTGAAGGCTTAAGCTGCTTTTCTGTTCTACTAACACTCAGAAGCTCCAAATAATGCTCAGGTCCCAGCACGCTAGAAATATATATGTTCTTGATGAGCACTGGTGGGACAAAACAAGCAGCAGAAACAAAGAGCGAGGATAGAAGCTGGAAGCAGAAACAGGAATGCTTTGGGGACAAACTCCAGCATGTATAATTGCCCTCCCAGCGTGGTCAGCCCTGGTAGAATTTTGTAGCATTCACTTTCTGCTGTGAAAAATCTAACAAGCAACTTGGAAAGAAGCAAATAGGTGAGGATGCAGAAATGCGCAGACATAGGGATCGCTACAGCTCAGAAGAGCAGGAAGGAAG
Organism: Aramus guarauna; assembly: GCA_013400195.1. Lineage (NCBI taxonomy): Eukaryota > Metazoa > Chordata > Aves > Gruiformes > Aramidae > Aramus > Aramus guarauna. The sequence continues at coordinate 104,822 of VXBL01007580.1, read as the reverse complement.
ATTTTTCACTGATGTTGCCTGGTAGACAAGGGTCTCTGGGTGAAAAAGGAGGCGACCAGAATGCATGAAGCTGCTTCTGTTGGGGCAAGAAAACGTCAGTAAAAGAGAGCTCAGAAATTCAGTTGCAGCAAGAAAAGTGCTTAAAAGGAAGATATGACGGGATTCAGCGATGATTTAGATGTGAAGGGAGGACAGCAAAGAGTCCAATCTGACAGTGGCTAAGATAAGCAATGAAGTCTATCATCTCAGGGCAGCCTGTGGTTTGCTGGTGTGGCATTTGCTGTCACAAGAGTTCAGTTTTTATTTTCCATATATCGCATTTCTATGTATATTGAGCTTGACATTTGCATAAAAGCCTTGTGATGTCTATAAACAGACACGTAGAAAAGAACACTTTTAACTTCCATGATTAAAAACGATGTTCAATCCTGAGCTGATCTAAGCTGACAATGAAAACTGCTGACTTTATGATATAGACCAAAGTTAAAATTTGACTAATCCTTGTAATTAAGGATGGAAAGGGTCTACTGTTTAACTATTTTAGGGTACCGACTCCATTGGCCAAGATAAGCAATTTAACCTTTTACAGGCCACAATTCCTCCTCAAATGACTGGAATATGCAACTGCTGGCCTTTGGGAGTATGTGATTGCATATATTAATCTGTGTTGTACGCCCCTAAAGAGGATTCTTGTGCTTTCAGTTGTGCTGTGTGAGAGAAAGAGAGAGAAAAGGAGGTGGTCCTTGTCGAAAAGGTGGGGGATTTAGTTTAAAGTAGAGCAGAAATCATATATTCTCTGCCCACTCACCCCTCAACACCAAATGCCCATCTATCACTGTGTGTTATTCTTAATAGACCCTTTTCTACCACTCTTGCAGATGACTCTCCCTTAATACTCTGCATACATTTCTGTATACGAGGTTACCATATGCAAGTTTTAATGTACCAAGCTAAAAAAAATACACACAAAATCCACATAAAACTGCAATAATGTTGACATTTTTTCTTTTTCTTCTTTCAAAATACAAAAAAAGTTGGGTAATTCTTATTTGTTAAGCTTTTTGGGAGATGATTTGTTAGATTTTTATTCTGCAGCTATGGAAACTAGAATATCTTTCTTTTTTTCTTTTTTCTTTTTTTTTTCTTTTTTTTTAATTTACCTTTCATTTAAATAGTGAAGAGCAAGATTCTCACTTCGTCATATGCTTCCAGGAGCTGGAGCTTAAAGAAAAAACACTACCATAGGCACTTAAAAAACATAAAGATGGAGGAAACTGATTCTATATATGTGAACAACTGAAAGAAAATAAATTAAGGGTAACAGTAAATATTTGAGTTCCCAGTTTCCCCTGGAAAGTGTAGCAGTGCTTTTAGTAATTCCCCATCTTTTCTTCCTCTTTCCATTAAGAAAAAATTCCTCTGTCCACTTGGAAAATGCCCTTCATTCTCAGGGTACTGTCTGCCACTGCAGGTGCTACTGAATAAGTTGCACTGGGATGATCTAACTACCTTCAAAATCGAATTTACATTAGCCAGAAGCACTTTCTAAGTAATTTTCACCTTCGTAGACCTCAAACCGGAACTCAGAAGTCTGGATAAGTGATGCCCAAATACTTTTTGTTCAGAAAACCATCGGGAAAAAAGACAGATAGTTGTCAAGGGCCTCGCATGGCACTCACTGATGGGTTCATTAGAAAACAAAACCCGCTGCCCGGTTGTCGGTGAGAGCCAGGCGGCTTTAGCCCAGGACCTTTGCCTACCTGCGGCAGAGAAACGACTTCCAATTACGAAGCTCTGAGCTGCAAGAGCAGACGGGTGCCGGCTGCGGAGGGGCTCAGCGAGGAGGTCACTGCTCCCAGCTGCTCGCCTCCTTCTGCCAGGGGTGATGCTCGCTTCAGACCTGCCGTACGTGTAATCACTCCGCAACCTGGTGCTGTCAAAATTACCTGGGCTGGCTTAAACACGTCATGCATTTTAATGACTCCTGTTCAGCCGCAGGCAGAAAACATCAGGTGACTGCCACCGCTGCAATTTCTTCCGAGATTTTAGAAACTGTATTTCTTCAACTAGAAGCTTGTTCTGCTGAAGCTTGTACACTGCAGCTGTATTGAACATCTTCATCATTATGCTTTGGTGGCAATATTCTTCCGATGGCTTACAACTAGATGGCAGAACTGCTCTTCACCCCACATTTGTCAATTCCATGGTTGTTTTCTCTTTGCTAGAAATCATATTTTATGCTCCACAAAGAAGTAAGTGTGGTTTAATAATGACTTATAAGGGCTGGCAGAGATAATCTTGCTGATTTACTAAAGAACTCTGGAATCCTTAAAGCTAAAGGTAGATTTTTTAAAATCTACTGTCATTTTTCACACTTCTGTTGTTTGGACTGTAAAGCAAGACTAGCCAGTTTCTGCTTTTCATGTGAATAGGATGAAAAGAAAGGAAAACGAAATGAAAAATTAAAATGATCACATCGTCTGCTGGATATCAGAAAAAGTTCTCCTGAACTAAGGTCACAGTACCAGGCAGTCTAAATCATGACTTCTGATAGTTATGTTTGGAAAGGAAGATTTTTTTAAAAAGAAAAGCCAACAAGATTCTCCTGTGATTTATATTACTTTAAATCAGAAGATACTCCCTTTACTTTAGATTTATTTCTGTTCAAGGAAGGGCAGGCCCCGAACTTCTGGTGGTTTGGTCTCCCTGTTGAACTAGAAATAAACTCCAGTTTCAGGATTGAACTCCATTTGCTAGGCTTCATAGAAACTAGTATACATATCTCTATATACAAGGGATATAATGAACTATATCCTTCCTTTAGAAGAGCATTCATTTCAAGGAGTTATTTCTGAAAGCCTTTCTTTTGAATCTGTGGTTTCAATCTCAATTCAATCTGTGGCTTGAATCACAGCAACTTCATAGAAGTAATCTTTCCCCCCTCTATCACAGATGAACTCTGTTTTGCTTTGCATTTACAAGCAACATGCCTTTGAAATCTGTTTTTCTTTGAGCTGCTTTTACATGAGGAAAAACTAACACTAGGAAACATTGGAGTGGGGTGACAACTGACAGTATGTAGGCATATCTGACATGCAAATGAATGCTCCCAGTCCATTTACAGCAATGAGTAAAGTCTGTTTTCTGGCTCAAAACAGAAAAGCCTTTCTGAGCAAGCTAGGGTGCCTGCAGAGGGAGAACTTGCAAAAAGGGTTTGTTCATAAGTGGGGACTGTTGCAAGGCTGTCCTTTGCTTCTTATGTACTTTCCATAGTACGGCCATCATTAATTTTCCTAATATGCTACTCTGAAATGCACTGGCAAAGGTCGAAATAAATGGAGATTGTTCTGCAGGATTTCTTCTGAGCTTGGCTTTATATGAAACTCTTGCAATCCATGAATCATTCATGTAGAGATAATTTCATGTAATAAAATGTCAAATAGAAGTCAAACAGAATAAGATTGTAAGATTCCAAGGGTAGCAAAATTATCCAACACCCCCCCCGCCCCCCAACCACATAGCATCTTCCCTCTGTATTTTTCTCCTCCGTAACTTTATTCCTGCAGGAACTTGCAGGGTAGAAATAACTTCTACCTTCGCGAAGTCTCTCCTGTTTCTGGCACACCCGCTACATGGGTGTCGGGAGCCCTTTTGGGAAGCTCTGGTTTGTGCCCGTGCCAGGGTATTTCTTCCCTGGATCCGTGCGGCACAACCTTCCTCTTTACACAGCGTCACAGTTACGAGCATTTGTCCTCCTTTTTTCCAAATGTCAGCCTGGAAAGCTCAGCAAGCTTGGCTCTCCTTGCTGAACAGCACTGCTAGTTGCAGGCACGGCCCGAGCCAAGCGTGGGTCTCACCCACAGCCCGTCCCTGCCCCAGACCCAGGCTGTAACGCGGCTCTGCAGCTCCAGCAAGGCGGCCAGATCCCGCAAACGGCAAACCGGGGGAGAAGCTAACGTCGTGCTGTGCGCAGAGCCGAGGTCGCTAGCAGACACGGTGGCTCAAAAATCATCTGAGGAATGTAGCAAATGAAGTTAAGGGGATGCGCTTTTAAATTCAACTGGGGAAGCTGTTTGAGGCCCCAGAGCCACGGTCCACAGAGCATGTTGAGAACTGCTTGACCACACCAAGTTATCTAGCAACGCGGACAAAAGCCTGCATTAAAAAAAAAGCAATCAAACCATAAACTCCAAACCACATTTTCCTAATTGCTTTTCTTACATAGCCAATTGCTGTAGATGTCTCAGCAACATTACGCGTTTCTCAACAAGAGATGAGTGTCTTGGAAAGTATCTCTCTTTAAATGAGATGTGCTGAACTGAAATGCACTGTAAAGAAGGAGTCCCCGTGCCAGCAAAGAGCTCCTGGGCTACACCAGGAGCTGTTGCTGTTAATAACTAAGCAGGAACCCCAAAGTTATGAAACTTTGCCTGAGGTTAGGCAGTTATGGGAGTGCACAGCTGTGTCTATCTATTTTGGCTGAAGTAATTGAACTTCTGTATCCTAAATCCATATTTGATGTAAATGACGGTGGTGGGGAAGGAAGGGAAGAATCAAATAACCTCCTTTGGCACTTGGCTATAGGAGTTAGGAATGTTAACTCTGGACAATTTTTGCGGATCAGAAACCTACTGAAGTGTACTATGACATTAAAGTTTGATTAGGATTTGTTTGAGGTGCATTGCATAAGTCCTGTGTTATTATCTGTTCTCTGAAGTGCAGTGTCCTGAATTTGTGTAAGCAATAGCAAGGGGGATACACTACATTGCATTCTCTGTGTAAACTCCATCAGAGCAGCAAGGTATTTTATAAAGAAGATTGACATAGGATTCAGCTGTGTCCACAGTGCAAATGTGGCAAATGATCTGCTATGATTTTTAGCTCCAAGTCAGCTGCTATTTTTAGCATCTCTCTTCACTGTCCTACTCCCTCTCTCTCAGATCACATTTTTTACAAGGTCCAAGGTAGGCACAAACCTTGTCATCACCTTAAAAACAACATCGGACTGGCTTCCCCGGTTGCACAGTGGAGGTGAGACACATGGTCACTTTTAAGTCATGAAAATAAATTATTTACAATTCCGAAGCTTCGCTCAAGTACCATCAGGGACGCTTAATTTCAAGGTTCTGTACTTTCATTTACAGAAAGTTACATGAAATACGTAGCTACAGAAAGCATAGTTATGTCTGTCAGAGTTAGCTTTCCTGCAGCCGTAAGGGCCAGAATTTTTTTAAGTACCATTTAAATGATGTCTGTTCGCATCCGCACGGAAGCAGCAGTGACTCAGCAGCATGAATTCTCCAAAGCCTTGTTATTTTGATTGGAATGGCAAATTTGAATTAAGCACATAGCTTGACTATTGGGAATGGATGCAGTGAGAGAAATGCAGAGGAGATTCAGACGTGTAGCTGAGGGACAGGGAAATGGGGAAAGAGACAAGAGACAGAAGTGGAAATGGAGGGACAGAAAAAGGCTAGCAAGGGTTGTTGAACATGGTGGCCCAGAGCCTGGAAGTATGCATATTTGATGTCCCTCAGGTCAGGATCAGGATACTCCATAATACTCATGTTTGGGGCATTCGCCACCAGGTGTGGGACCAAGTTTCAAATTCCTGTTGCAAATTGGGATCCAGGTCTTCCCCATTCCCAGGTGAATGGATGCTCTAACCTATCCAATATAAAGATGGCCAAGGGAAATCATCCTTCTTTTCCTTCTCCTCTGTTTTGTGCAGAGCTTTATGTGGTAAGTCCGTTCAGAAAACTGGGTCCAGCAACTGCAGAAGAATATCTACCCTGTAAAGCCCAGTAGTTCATAGTTCCAAGCTACTCTGTACATTAAGGCTCTGTACATAGAGGTGATTTTAAATACGTACCCCACAGCAGAAATGTAGCAGTTAGGGTACTGTACTGGGGGAAACTTAGGAACACAGGCAATCTTGGGCGCTGCTGCGTAAAGCAGCAGTTAGGCATCAATGTCTTTTGTAGCTATAGCCACAAGTAAGTGCAGAAAGGTTATAGTTTCTCCTTGATTTCTTTGCCAGCATCCTACTGATAATGGAGTGCAACCTGCTGTGGGAAGCATCCTGTCCTAAATTTATACCCAGCATATCTCTTGAGAATCATTTTTATTTCTCATACCCAAACTCAGATGGGCATTTGGCACAATGTAATGTATCTTTTTTTTGCTTGAGATATTATTCATGATTTATCATTTTTGCTGCAGCATCTGACATGAGTGGAACATTGTATGTGTTCCTTTCAAACACTTGGTGAAACTGCCTCATCCCACTCACTGATGTTAGTTCTTGCTGCTGATCTCAGCCCAATAATCACACGCCTCCAGCAGCTATTTACGTTTTCCTTTTCCTCCTTTCCCCCCTTCTGTTTTTTGATTTTAAAAAGGACACTGGGAACTCTATGGAGCTCTTCCTTTTTTTTTTTTTTTCTTTTTTTTTTTTTCCCCCACAAGTTACATAACTGAGTGTATACCCAGGCTAAAACAAAAGGCGCATGCAAAAGTAACTTTATCCAACCAAAATTTCAATATACTTAAAAAACATATATGTTGCTGTTGTTCTAAAATTGTTCTTCAACAACTACATTTACAGGAGTTAGCTTCTGTTCCACTTAACTGATCTTATGCTGCCACATCAATAGGAAGCCTGAGCCTAGCATTGCAGCAAACACGCAAGCCTACGACTTCCCAACATGGGGCAACTAGTTTTCCATGTACTGTAGTAATATTCAGCTGTACAAAGTCATTTGCCAGAAGTCACAAAGTAGATCCATTCTAGAGTCAGAAACGGAAGCTGGGTTCTGGCTCCCACTTCATCGCACTACGCACCAGATCTTATTGCTTCCCAAAAGTGAAATAGCTTTAATGGAAGCAATTCTTTCGCAGATATTTCTTCAGGGAGCGATGCAAGAGACACAGCAGAAACAACTTAGGAATATTACAGTGCTCATGAAATCCTTTTTTATCAGTTCCTAGGGAAGAATTTTCATACATGAGTGCCTTCAATTCTACATTTAGAGTCCAAATCTGCACTGAAATATTTACATGCTTCTCTTCTACGTGCTTGATAGCAGTGTCCAAAAGCAGAATTTGAACGTCCTGCTCAGACGAGCAAATATTAAACTGGGCTTCCTACTGCTGAAGGCTGGCTTGGTTTACTCTCACAAGATCTGAAACACTCTGTGACTTTCCTCCCTCAATGCAGCACAGAAAACTTGACTTCTGAACACAAGTACACTTTTAAAAGTTTCTCACTTTACCGTGTGCATTATACACAAAGGGCATACATTAGAAGACATATGTACAGAGAAACAACTACTCAGTGGGTACCATGCAGCTTATTATGTGAATCTGAGTGCTTTCTGTAATGCAACCAAAATACTTAAAGCTCTATCTTACCAAAGTCCAAGCGCTCTGGAACCAACCCAACTATTAAAAAATCTTAGTGGGTTAAGCTACTAATGGATTTTACTCTCACCTTTGCTGTCTGTAAAGTTCCGTATACTAAGAATGTCATTAAGATCCTGATAGTGGTTCTGCTTAATGTATGTTGTTTTCTCAGGTGTGTCCTGAAGCTGCATTGTGACCTCTTCCAAGTCTTTGTCCAGCTGCAAAACAGAAAGAGTATGAATCCCTAAAAATTCGAGAGGCATTGCTTCAGGTATCTGCAGTACCTGCATAGCTTTCCATAATTAGACTAGAAGGCAGGTGGTAATGCAATTGCCACACTGAGGCAAATGCAGTTTTCTTATAGCACTGGAATACTACCTCTAAAAATCATGCTACAAGTAACAAACCACGTTCAGCTGTGATATTGCACACAGGGTATATGAGAAGAATAAGCTTTAGTAGTTGACAGTTTAAGCAATTCAGATGTACTGCTGGATAAGAAAGAAATGGGCATTAGAAAGCCCAGTCTGAAAACCTCTCAACTATTTATTATTTATGCGTACAAATTTGGCATACATAGCTATAACCACTTTGTTGAGTCAATCAAATTATCGAACGTAGAAAAGAATATAAGTGAACTATGGCATCGGGGCGTGTCCAGCTATGTGAGTGACTGCAGTCACCTCTTCTAGGAATGCTGGTTTTCCTAAAGATTATTTTTGCTCCTTTTACCTTTCTTAGAGAGGCAGACTCCTGTTAGACTTTCTGCTTGTATCTCCGTGTGCGTGTGAAATTTTGAAGAAAATCCAACTCGCAGTTTTTAGTTTTGGGGCTGAGCACACTCTATACTTTTGTGATTTGAAAATTACCCCTGTGTTTTCTGTCTTTTGTGCCTTAAACTCTGTAATCTGGTAGCTAGCACTAAACTGCTGTTGCAGGCATAGCTTTCCAAGAGGGTAAAAAATGGAAATAAGAGGAGGGGGAAGAAACAAATATCCCAGTCCTCTCTCCCCCAAAGGCATCCTTTAAGACTAGAGGGAGAGGGAGAGGGGGAGGGGGAGAAGCACAGATGTTTTCTGACTGGAAGAGCCCCAGCACAGATGCAGGGTTGGTAGACCCCTCGCTTTTAGCACTGAGCTGAACACAGGGTGCTCTCCCCAGAGGCCAGTTTGTATCCAACTGGCTACAGCCCCAGTAGAAAAGAACCAGATACAGGCATCTTAATGGTGATCTGGGATGCTGTCTGTGAACAGCTGTCCAGGATGTGGTGTCCGGAGTACGTCCCACTCACTACTGCCTTAACTGAATTTTAAAAGTGCTGAATTCAGATTTACATTGTTTCCTTATAGAACTGGGACATAGCAACTCAAGGTACATAAGCCAGAGTTGTAGCTGCTAGCCACCGTAGGGCATGCTCCAAATCCCCTTGACAATGAAACTACTGGTTCTGGGTATTTAATTTAATCTACTTAAGCAAAGTCTAAAAAGATCAGCAGGGCCCTGCGTGCACTGCTATGGCTCAACTGCCCTGACCAGCCTTACCCGTGATCGTTGTCATGAGCCTCGCAAGGCGCAAGCTGAGGTTTTGTGAGTTGGGAGGCTTAGTAGAAAAAGCTATGGTAGGATAAAGAAAATGAAATAGCCAGTAGCCAGCTAAGTCTTCATTAAAAATTTCAGGGCTCTCATATGAAAATGACCAGGCAAAGCTGAACTAAATTTCTTTAACAAAGTAGACATAATTTTTGGTTTTGGAGTCTTTGGTAGACTGAGTAAACAGCTTTTGGTTACCTAGGCAATTGTTGTTAATTAAGATCTGGAATAAGAAGTAATCGTTGCAATAAAATACCTTTTCTTCAAGGCATAAGAATACTTCATAGACTAGGCAAGAACAAGTTTATTGTTTATAAGATATAGATCAGTTATGGTTATCTTGTCTCACAAAATGGGCAGTCTTCGTGGCTGATTTGTCATCGTTTGAAGTCTCCTGAGCAAGGATGGACATAATTAAAATTATACATGTTATAGCTCTAACGGAATTCATGCACTCCATGTATTTAGCCTTTCCCTCGGTAAAGAATGAAGAAACTTCTTGGCCTTTGTGCCAAAAAAGGTCAGCTTACATGACTGTAAAGGTCTTTTCTACCTTAAGAAGATATGTAATTCTGTTTCATGGAAGATGTAAAAATCTGTCTAGCTGAGCACGCCCTCGGAGAGCTTGAGAAATAACAGCACCAGCAGTCTCTGAACTCAGCTATAAACAGGAACAAAGGTAGCTCTTAAGTGCCCCTGGGGCTGCGGGTCTCTGTTACGGTTGCACGTGAAGGTTGTGCTTCTAGAGCTACTGCTCTACTGTGCTCTTCAGCACATCCATGCAAAGCAGCAGAGTAATTTGCCTGTTCACATAAATAGGGGAAGTTTCATTTTAATTTGCTAAGGCACATTTTCATTTTATCACACCTGCTAAGTACTCCCTGTATTAATTAGTTATTCATATAAATAATCTGGTTTGAATTATTTCAATATTTTGCTATGGGGAAAGCTAAATTTTTCATCTAAAAAGTAGTCAACATTTAAGCAGATTACAGAGTTGCATAAAAATAATTTTCAAAATTGCCTAGGCAGTATACACAATAAACAATACCTCTGTAATTTTCATTCTCAAGCGGTGGTTCTCTGACTGCAGTCCTTCTAGTCGAGATGTGCTGGCCTGATTGACGCTGGTGACTGATGTTGATGTTTTTGAATCTTCTTTCTTTTGATTTTGAGTGAACTGAAATCGTCTGTTCTGTGTGGCTGCATCTGGATTTGTCCTCAGTGTGATGAGCTGAAAGGTTTGAAAGCCTTAAGAAAACTTGTATATGGTTTTATTTTTGCAGCTATTTCTTTTGTATCTCAAAATATTGAAAGGTAAACCAAGTGTTCCTTTCTGACTTTCAAGTACAAAATTCTGGAAAGTGAGCCCTGCTTGCCATGTGCAGTACTTGATAATTTCTGAATAACTTTGCAGAATAGGTTGAACCAAAAAGATTTTGCAAGGGGAAGTGTTTCAAAAATTTAGAGAAAACTAATTTAAAATATATTTAACTGGATTTTAAGTATGTTAAAAATATATTTTAATATTTCATCAAGCATTTTTTTCTCCTTCATAGATATCTTTATACTTTCAAAGGATATATTCTTTCTTTAAGAAAAAAACAACCCACCAAGCTCTTCTCTTCTCAAGCACAGTTTCATCTGAAATTTCTCCTTTCCTACTGTTACAAGTAACACTCAAGCAGAGAGAGGCATGAAGCAGGAGTATTAACAGAAAGAACCCATGGGAGATTGCACTCTGGAGATAACAGAAACTTAATTAAGTTTTAGTGACCCAAAATAAACCAAATATGTTCAAATAAATTAAATAAGCCACTTAAAAAAAAAAAAGTTAACCTTAAACATATTTAATTTAAGCAAATATAAGTAAGATTTAACACTCGGTGACAATGTGAAAATATCACCTTGACATGAGGAGAGAAAACTACTAGCTGTTTGGCAAGGGGGAGAGAGCTTCTCAGATTACTCTAGAGAATACAGAATTTATTTCTTCTTGCCAAGCAGCATACATATATATTTGTATATAGACAAAGCTGAAGGAGCTCCCTGCCCTGAGATCATTAGGTGTGGCATCATAAATCCAAAGCTGTTGTCTGAAAGGAGAGAAGGGGAAATCATTTTGTGAGCAAGCACAGCCAGATGTTGTGGTATAGTCCCATTTTGGAATTGCTTCCTCTTGTCCTTCAGAGCATGAAAGTGTTCTGCAGCTGTGGTGGCATGAAATAAGGACCTAACTTCTGATAGAGAGAGATCTGACTGATCAGACACTGAAGGACCTGGTCCTTGGCATGTATTTACAGACCAAGTCTGCAGATTGGGATGGTGCTTGAAGACAATAAATTTCCTTTTTCAGGTGATAAAGAAGATGGAGAAGGCTGACATACTCAATGCCTTCTTCAACTTAGTCTTTGCTGGTAAAACTTGCCTTCAGAAATCCTAGACCCCTAAGACCCCTGAAGCAATTGAATACAATAAGTTCACGCCACCTGATGAGGTGAATCCCTGAGGACTAAGCGAGCGGATGCCATTGCGAGGCCACTCACAGTTACCTTTGGAAGGTGGTGTTGATTGGGAGAGGTTCTCAAGAACTAGGAGAAAGGAAATGTCACAGCTGTGTTTAAGAGAGGTGAGAAGGAGGGTCTGGGGAAATACTGCCTGGTCACCTTTACCTCAGTTCATGGAAGGTGCCACAGCAAATCCTCCTGGGAACCATTTCCAAACATGTTAAGAGCGAGAAGGTGATTAGAAGCAGTTAACGTTGATTTATGAAGAAGAAATCCTGTCTGACCAACCTGATAGCTTTCTTCAGTGAGATGACTGGGCTGGTAGATGAGGGGAGAGAGTTATTTTTCTTGACTTAAGCAAAAATTTCAACATTGTGTCCCATAACGTCCTCACAGTCAAACTGATGTAGTAGGGATTAAGTAAGTGGCCAGTGAGGTGGATTGAAAACTGTCTGAACTGCCCGGCTCAAAGGATTGTGGAAGCCAGTCACTAGTACTGTACCTCAAGGCTCCATGCTAGGACCAATACTGTTTAACTTCTTTATTAGTGACCTGGATGGTGGGACAGAGCACACCCTCAGCAAGCTTGCAGATGATCCGATCCTCAAAGAGGAGGAAGGGTTGACACACCAGATGATTGTGCTGCCATTCAGTGGGATGTCAAGAGACTGGACTTGTGAGCCCACAGGAATCTCCTGAGGCTGAGCAAAGGAAAATAGCAAGTCCTGCCCTTGGGGAGAAAGAAACCCCAGGCAACCACCTAAAGAGGTTGAGGGGGATTTGACTGGAAAGCAGCTTTTCAGTAAGGGCACTGGGAATTGTAGTGGAGACCAAGTGGAATGTGAGCCAGCAGTACCCTGGGCCAATGGAGGTGATCCTTCCTTTCTACTCGGCCCTGGTGAGAGCGCACTTGGACTGTTGTGTCCAGGTTTGGGCTCCCTGATACAAGAGAGTACTGAAGAAAACCCAGTGAAGGGCCATAAAGATGCTGAAAAGGAGTTGAGCCTTTATGATACAAGCAGAGGCTGATGATTATTTAGCCTTGAGATGGAAGAGATCGGGGGGACATTATTCATGTGTATAAATATGTGATGGGAGAGAATAAAGAGCATGGAGCCAGATTCTTCTCAGTGATGCCCAATGAAAGGAAGGGAGGCACAATCTGAAAAACAGGAATTTTCATTTAAACATCAGAAAAAAACTTTTTCTACTGTGAGGGTGGTCAAATGCTGGTATAGGTGCTCAGAGAGGTTGGGGAGTATTCATCCCTGGAGACAAACAAGACCCAGCTGCTCTAGGCCCTGGTAACCTGCTGTAGCTGAGTCTTCCTAGAGCCCCTGCTTCTCCTCTACCCCATTTCTTTCATTCTAATTAGGCTGGTTGTAATGACTGGTGTGTCTAACTCCCAGACCAAAAACTGCATTAAAATGAAGTTAAAGGTGAAGAATGGTAATTACAAGGCTTCTTAAATTAGCAGGCAAAAGTGTTACAAGATAAAAGCTCTGCAATTTGATGTGGTCTAAGTTCAAACTGAATATAAGATAGAAATATAGCCATCCATCATTTGACTCATCTTCATCTGGGAGTTTATAGCTAGAGACTGGATGTTTTGCCACAAGGACATATGCTCTAATGAAATCATTCACAGGGTGTGGATTAGATGGAAAAGTCCATGGGCAATGTTGTTGGATCACATGGTACAAGGGATGAGGTTAGATGAGCTTTGTTTCTTTTTTTTCTGGCCATAAAGTCAGTGGAACTTGTGTCTTGCTGCCTCACATCTGTGCAGTTTCAATTTCAACAAAGAGTCAATTCTGAATATCTACAACGAGTCAGTGCCAAATAGACAAAAAATGCTACCAACACAGAAAATTAATGTTTTAATCCTTGCCCCCTAGACCTGATTTTGCCTTGCTGCTCTACAGGAAACTGGACCAGAATTAACGTGTTAATGCCACCGCAGCCAATGATGGTATAGAGCACATGGGTGACTGGAAGTGAGCAGAGTGTTCTGTCTCAAAAAGGATGGAGCAAAAAGAATGGAAGGACATGGAAATTTGATAAACATGGATAGGCATGGGAAAATGACTTCATAAAGAGAGAATACGTATTAGGATTGCTTCTTTTAAAGAAGTGATGAGTATTCTGAAAAATACTATAGATCTGTTGGCCCTTAAAAAGATAATTAGACATAACAGTTAACTTACAACAGGTAAAATATACATAATGCATGTTTGAATTCTGCAGATCACTTCTACAAGATATCCTTGAACCCAGAAATCTATAATAGTTCCAAAAACGTTTGGGCATTTTTTTGATTGGATAGCAAGAAAGTCTACAGTTACTGTAAGTAGGATGCAGTATAATGGATACCAACATTTGTATCTGAGGATACCTCTAAATGGAGAGAGTGATGAACATTTTTACCCTGATCTATCTTATTCTACTATGGGATTTTCCTCATATTTTTCTGAGGCACTTGGCGCTGAATGAAATGGCAGTGGATGAGGTGGGCACTTAACTGGAGAAGTATAGTAATTGCGGAGTTATAAGTAAATGAGATTGGTAGAGCTGACAAAAAGCAAGGCAAAAATGTCATGTTTCTTTCTGTAGTTTGCCGACATAGTTGAATAGTTGCCTATTCAGGTTCATAAAAATTCCAGCACTGTCAGCCCAGGAGACTGCTGAAGATTAGTTAAAAGGAATGTGTTTTACTCTGTATAGCAGAGAAGTAGTACTCACCTGGCCCAAAACAACGTTACTGCTTGTATTTGTCTGGCCAGTTTAATAAATGAAAAAGTGCAATCTTCCAAGTCTTTAGTATCATCTCCTGCGCTGGATGAGACACAGGCTTTAGTATTTCACCAGCAATCTCCCTATATCGCCAAACTTGTACTAATTGACCTCATACTTGTTAAGGGGAGAGATTTGGCGCCTGTCTCACACTGACATCTTACCTAGATGTACAAACTGTGTGGTGTCAAATCTAATCTTCTGCGGGGTCCAGACAGGCTCTTGTGAAACCTGTGCTGGGGCAGGTTGCAGGGGCGAGTGCTTGCCAGCTGTCCTGCTGTAGCTGTGGCACGGCACGGCGAGAAGAAATGTATACGAGTGCAAGAACTCTCCAGTTGTGAAAGCACTCGCATGGGCACTGGAAGTGCTACATTCCACCTCCTGCTTCAGTCTCTTCTTTTGTACCTTACCCAATAACCATTTTTAATGCAAAATAGCTAAGCATTTGGAAACCTGACAATACATGGAATGAGATGAAGTATTTTACGCTAGAAGGCTATGGTTCATGTTTGTATTTTGAGTAGAAAGAACTGAGAGGAAAAGTGAGGGCAAGGTAAACAGGGCTTAAAAGAAGAGCAGATGAAGGGGTTAAGAAAGGAAACAGAAAAGTCTTTTCAGAGCCTGTGGCAGCAGAAAAGAAGGATGGGCCAAGGAGCATGAAAGCAAAGGGGCAGAAGAGCATGTCACAGCTTTAATAATATTTTCTCTTTGAAGAGAGTTCTGACAGTCTGTGGAGGTATTTTTGGCATCAGAGTTTTAATATGCATTTTCTTATGGCATACACACTGAAATCTTGCAGTATTTTGAAGTACTCTCCATTGCTGTGTTTGTGAATGTTTACTTAATTTAGATTGTGATTCTTCCCAAAGATCTGGAATAAGAATATGACTATATATGTCTGTGCAACTTTTTAATTTTTGATAAGTGAATTGCAGAACTTGTAAAAACATCCTGGTTAGTTGATCCTGGAGAATGAACTTTGCATTTTTGCAGATCAGAAGTCAGCTTCCATTGCCAGTTTGTGCCTCCTATTTCTTTCAGAGGGAACACTTTGAGATGAATTTATTAGCTTGTTTCTTTTACACATATAGTTTTCGGTCCCCTTGTTAGAACCATCACCAGGGACGCCACTTAACACCAGAACCTATTGACTATAATTTGCTCAGTACATTGATCATGAACCAGTAAAGAGTCGCAAAGTTTTTATCACTACTCATTTGAAAAACCTAAAAACAGATTCCAGAGGTGAAAGGACCTGTACCTTGACTCTTGCCTTGCAAATGTTTCAGACATCCAAGACTTGCACATCTGATTTGGGGTGATAAGCTAGGTTTATGCAAGTCACTTAAAATAAATGCAGTGGTACATTTTACTTCACAATATCAAATACATTCTCCAGAACTTGAGGCTTTGCTGAAGTAAGTTTATGTAGAAACCAGTTTTCTCTTCATTCAAGATCTGTCAAACTCATGCCTAAAGCTTAACTCCACAAGTGTAGAGTTAATCAAGTTCCAGCCCTCTGTGGGTAAGCATCTTAGTTCTTCCAACAATGCACAACAAACACACCCTCAGAGCCCAAAAGAGCAAAAAGAAATGAAAGCATATGCCTCCCAGGCTGTGTCTCACTTAGTCCATTGATATACTTGCTAATAAAAATATTTTCAGTGTCAGCATCTGCAGTGTACCTACAGTTTTCCTCTGAAGTACTGATAAAGCCTATCGTACCACCATACTTGAGTACCTCAGAGGTTTCAATATAGTTGACTTTACAGCATGCTACTGAACTAAAAATGTCTTACTGTTTTATAGGTATAGAAGCAGAGAGCCTGATTATCTTGCTTAGGGTACATAAGAAACGTGGCAGAGTAGTCAACTGGACCTGTGCCTCCTGAATCCCCACTTATCATGCTTTTCAAAAAGTTCCTAAAAGTTGGAAATGGAGACTATGCCATTGAAATTGCAGAAAATAGCCGTTGTTTCCCCAGTCGCAGATTTGGTAAAGACATAGGCATTAGAAACCATGCATTCACTCTCCTGTAACTTCGTATATTCCACTTGCTCCAAAATCTCATGAAGATTTGTTCTTCCTTTCAGAGACAAGAGATTATAGATGGGCTTGGTTTAGAATTCACACATCCCCCTGCGCTTGAAAAGGCAATGACCTTGTACGTATTAAATCACAATTACAAAACAGAAGCAAAAAAAAAAAAATCCGGACCCATGCTAAACAAATTCACCTACCTTAGGTACAAACACAAGGCAGAGAGTAATGGTGCTGCAGAATATTATGACTAAAGCAACGATGCAGAACTGCACATTGGGTTGGTCCCGAGTAAGAAATGAAACAGCAGCACCAATGATGCACATTATCCCCACGTTGTATACACTCATTCCAATGTACTTGCTATCATTCAAAGCAGGAATGCTGACATTTCGTGTCTCCCAGGCTAAGAAACACCCGAATAACTGAAATGGTAAAAGAAGGGGGAAAAAAAAAAAAGATAATTATAAGAGGAATTGGTTGACATCCAGAAAAAGCATTAATTTAAAACTGGTATGTTTTCTAATTGACAAATATAGGTGATATGACAATACAGAGATGCACTCCTACCTTTTACCCAATATCTAATTACCTATGTGATTTGTTTTGCTCACTAGGACAGAGTCCTGCTCCCACAAGAAAAATGTGAAAATTGGAATTAGCTGTGATGGGAAAAAAATTCTCTAAATGCTGTGGCTATCTTTATTTTATAATTTTAGTAATTTTTAAAGACAGTCCTTCTTGTTTGTTTTCAAGGATTCCAGTAAAGATATAATGTGTGTTGCTCTTTTAGCTATTTTTAGCAGCTGTTCTCAATATACTCTTATCAATCCAGTCATTCATTGTATGATTATCACCTCCATTAAAAAACAGCAGTGCCAAGATATGTCCCATGGGAGACAAATATACAATGTAGAAAGTGTCACCCTAGTTGTTCAGACTGCAATTATAATGTCTTTTATTATAGTGGGAGTTGGTAATGGCCTTTCAATTGCAGTTGTCTAACGATTTCTGGCATAAAACATTCTTGTGGCAATTTTTTGTTTGCTTGTTTCTTTGGTGTATTTTTAAGTTTTAGCCCCTTTGTTATTTGCAATATGCTTTTCCAATTCAGCAGGGGGAAGTCTTTAGTGTAAGGAAGCCATCTTCATCCCTTGAAATTTAATTAGATTTTTCTATAACTCGAGCTTCTGCAAACGATTATTTTCTTTCTCTTGCATTCCTCACAGAAATTCTGGCAACACAGTAAAACCATAAACGAACTCAAGACATTGGAAATAGGTAAACCAGCTGCCATCTAGGCAAAGCCTGGTAAGAGGGTATGGAGCCCTGGCAAGAATGGCAGACAGCAGATGGTATTGGAGGGAAGGGAAGGAGAGAGGCACCATCACTAAGATCCAAGAGATGGTTTCTGTGTTTTCTAGCTTTTTCTGATCACACTACAGGGACAGACAAGAAGGAGAAAGAAAAAAAGCGCACTCCCATTGACCTTGGCACCCTTCCTCCCAGACCGTCACATTTGTCCACTGCCATTTCTTGGAGATAATCTATTTTAAACAACTGCAACCCATGTGGTAATCCAAGAAATTAGAGGTCTACGATGATGTCGTTTGGGGATTAATTACAATTGCCTAGTAAAAATTTACCTTCTGCTTTTTGTCTGTAGGAAAAAACATTAAGAATTTCAAAGGCAAATAACCTGGACTAGAAGAACATTGGTTGCCAGTCAAGCACAAGAGAGTTAGGAACTGACAGATTTATGTTCGCTGTACAAACTCAGTTTTACCCTTACCTGCTTTCAACTGTAGTAACAACTGGACGCTAATAACTGCAAATTTCCTTGATTATTTGTTTAGTTTTTACCTCAACTCACAACAGTAACAAACCCAACCATTTGTGACTCAGCTGCTTGACACTCCCACAGAAACTAGCAGGCTGCAGCCACCTACCTACTCACCCAGGCACTTCAAACCAGCATTGACTGCCGAACTGCCAGCCCTGCCCTCCCATCGCTGGGCTTGTCGGCTAGCCTGTTTCATTCTCTTGCCTACAGCGCGTATGTTACCCTGCCACATGTTCATGAGCAGACCCGGCTGGAAGGCTTTGGCGGATTAGGCAACTACTCTCAGCCCATGGAGTGGGACAGGCTGGAAGTGGTGCCTAGTCCAGGCAAGCCTCCTGCTCACCCTCTTCCCAATGCTGCCATCACTGCTGCAATCCGAGTCAAGTTACGTAGGCAGGGGTGACCCTTCCCAGCAACAGCAGCAGCAGCTGTCCTTGCAATCCTTACCCAAGCCTTCCTCTGCACCATTCCCACCCTGCACCCTCCACATACTCCTGTAGGACATGGTCCTCTCCACTCCCCTTGCCTCTTTGTCACTGGCGTACCTTTTCTGTTTTACCCATCTCCTCTAGTAGGACTAGAACCCCCACCTCACCCCAGTCCCTTGCCTCTTCCCCTGCCCTTCCCAGCAGCATAAGTGCAGGAAGAAAAGTAGTGGCTGCTGCAGGAGGAGCATGAGAGGGTCTGCTCTTGAGGGGTCAAGGTAAATGTAGACAGCTACCTGGAGGAGAGAGGGGTCTCAGAGCCATTTAGGTAGGGCAGTTGAGGTGGGTAAGCCATTTATTGAACTGGGGAGTTTTGTGCCAGAGAAGGAGCTCATCCCCTAATACATTTTCTACATCCGTCAGGTAACCAAGATGATGCTTCCAATAAGGAAGGACGCAGGCAGCACTCCTCTGCTCTTGGGTCTGGCACTGTGCACAGATGGAGCAAGGAACAGACAGACTCATTTACAGGCTCTGCAGAAGCAAATCATCCACTGTATTGACCTGGCCGCACTGGGGACATACGCTGGTGATACATTTATTCAGGATACAAACACAGTCCAGGCACTCCACGGTCTCAGCGGCTGCCTGCTCTGCATTCCCTGCACCCTTGCTGCTGTGCAGCTCAGCTGTGCTGCAAATTTACACTTTGCCAGCCCCTGAACTGACAAACAGGCTTGTCTGGGCTGAGCGGTTTTGAGGGGCGGAAGAAATACTTGCGTGTGTGTGTATCATGTTTTTGAAGGGATGAGACCTTGATTAACTATGGAGAAGATTTCTATCTTATCCTGCTACAATTAATTATTAATGAGATTTTTAGGGTTGTAGGTCATCCCTCACTCTCCCCCACTTCTCCCAGTATGAACAGATTCCCTTCCAAAAGCATTATTCTGGGAATGCAGCCAACATACTTAAATGAGGCCAGCACTTATTACAAATAATGGGCATGAATTTATAGCTGAGACAGTTATAAAGTGATCTAAAATATCAATTATAATGGAAAAAGATCATTTGAACAGTGTTGTGGGGGTTATGGTTTGGCCCATTCTCATTTATAATTGAGAACAGCATGGAAAATGGTTAAGTATCTTCCAGATGAAGGGAAGATATTTATTTGTATGATAACTAAAGAAAGGGAGAGGCTCTTGCAGTAAGTGGGGTTCCTCAGAATGATGCACTATAAATTTGAGAGCATTGTTTTTAATTTTTATTGGCATTTTGGGTAAAATGCTTGCCTCAGGAAGAGAGCTCTCCTTTTCTAAAAGTAACAGCTCATCTTTGAGACTCAAACATGGATAAAAGCTGGGAGTTCCTTGCAGCCTGCTGCCAGGCAGTAGAGATTGCAGAGGTGCTCCTTGTTTGCCTGCTACAGGTGCCTGCAGGGCTCCATGGGGTTGATAAGATTTCTCCTCCGAGATAGAATGACACTTTGCTTTCCCTCTATCTGTCCTTCTCATGTTCCCCTTTCCTGAGGCTCAGCCAATCTGCAAAAATGAAAGATTCACTTTTATGACTGCAAAAATCTTGAAAATCCCTAAGATGGCTTGGTTGATAAATGGGATGCAGGCAATGTAGTGAAAGGTCCAGATTTCTGTGGTTCTTTGACAAGTTTTGAATATGAAACATATGAGCTCCAGTTAAAAACATGGACTCACAGTACCCAAATTCAGCTGCTCTTTACTCCTGGTACCTAAACTTTAAACAATCTTCCGCAGCTATGTAAATCACACTTCTTATTACGCTTGGGGACACCTAAGTCTTGAGAGTGCTGTGCAATTTAAGGAGTATTTGATATTTAAGGCTTGCTGGGATTTGCAATGCAGCTGTCCCTCCTCCTATTGCTCCCAGAGGGCTCAAGCTGGTAAAGACCTCTCAGAACACGTCTACTGGCTTGGGCCCCACACAAAATACGGTGTCAGCCATTTTCATTCAAGACAATGACGCTGGTGATGACCATTGCATAGCTTCATGTTTGAACAACATGGCACAATTCCAAATTTTGCCTGAGACATGCTCCCTAGCCACAGACTAGAGGCTGTCTTCAGAAGGAGCTCTCAAACTTCTTTCAGAGCTGTCAGATTTTATGTAATGAGAGACTGACTGTCTTAATTACTTGGGCACTTGCGTGGGATGTTAGTTCTGATCTCTGCTGAGAATTCTGATTAAACAGTCTTTAGAGAAGGCGTGCATGAGCACACTGGGATGGAGGCAGGCAGTTCTTAGCAGTGCTGATGTGCTAGATTCAGAGAGGAGTAGGACACTTCCATCCCCACTTTTTTATATCGGCTCGCTTAAGCAGCTCCTTGCTGGCCTTTACAATTCCCATAGTGAGGTTCCTGGTGAATCCTGTGCATCACAGAAGGAGTTTGAATAACTCAGGGCTATACATTCTTCCACAGAAAGCAGTTATCTAAAAGTTAAGGAGCCAAATTGTCTACTCTCAGGTCTAATGGTCTAATTTAAGTCTCTTTGGGAATCTCAACCAAAGACACATTGAGAATGCAACTAGGAAGGCTTCCTACATCCTTAGTCATTAACTTAAAGTCTTTTTCCCATTTTGGTCTACTAAATACATGTCTTGTTGATGTAGCAAGCGTCATAAAATGTTGGTTTGGGTTTTCTCTGAAGGTATGGGCTGTACAGGCAAGATTGGTTTGTTTTATCTTTTGGTTGAGGGTATGCAGCTTCCATTTGGCACTACACAGATTTAGAGTATTACCTTTCTAGGAGATGATAGGGTGGGGTTAGGCTGTGTTGTCAGTACACCTAAAAAGGCTGTGAGACAACCATTGTATAAATTTGGGGAAAACAATATCTGAGACAAGGGGATTATACTACTGTGACTAAAGATAGAGTTCTGGTCACTAGGAGAAATCTCTGTTAAAGCCTTAGAGGGATAACAGGACTATGGAGAATATAGTATTTGTGTTTGCAGTGTTTAACAGTAAACTTTAATTTTTAACAATGTTGTACTGACTAAATTGTGATAGCTGGGAATATAATAAAAGTGTTTGTAGCTGAAGCATTGGAAAATATTTAATGCTGTTTTTCAAAACTCTACTAGCTAGTTAATTTTAAATCTTGTTCACCAAAATTACTGCTCAACACAAATGGTTACTGATCCACAACATATATTAACACAATCAAGTGTCTAATTTGCTATTGGACTGCATAGACTGGTAGATGACAGGCAGAAAATTATCTATCCTCCTATATTGCCTCTTGCCCTGTACTGTCCTTAAACCATTTCATCTATGTTTCATTTCAAAGTCATGTCTGCTTATACTTTGAACATGGGTTACAAGCAGTATTAGGAAAGAAAGATGAAGAGAATTATACTGAGGATATCAGACAAGAGCAGAGAAATACCAGAAGAAAAGTCTCCAATCCTGTCAGAAGTCATGCTTGCCAATAACTAGAGGCTATGGGTTTGGAAAGATTATGTACTGGACCAGGCTGCAGCTTTTCAGCTAATTACTGTATTGTAGTAGCACTTGCTGAGCTCACTTGTGGATCACAAGTGTCACATCTGCTGTGTGGCATGAAGGAATAAAAGCAAGCCTTTACTTCAAAGATCTTACATCTAGGGATTTTTTGTTTTGTTTAGTTGTGGGTTTGGGGTTTTGTTGTTGTTGTTGTTGTTGGGTTGTTTGGGTTTTTTTTTTCCTAGCTAGATTACTGGGAGATACCCTCTCGTGCTGCCCCTTAAAGTAAAGGCAGTTCTGGACTCTGGCCTGTAAACACCTCTCAGTCTGAAGTAACTGTGAAGTTGGAGTTGTGGGTTTCCTTACTCATGTTCATTCATTAAATCCAGAACATCACAGGCGCAGGCACACTTTTATTTCAGTGAAATGGCTGCAGATTTTTTTCAATGAGAATTTTCAAAACTAAAAAAAGCAGCATTTGGATTTTCAGGTTTTCACTGGTGAATTGGGCAGCAAGGTATATTGAGCAGTTTTCAGGAAGATGTATAGAAAAGTGTTTTTGTTGTTTTTTTTTTTTTTTTTTTTTTAATTGCAGGCACACCAAGTAAGGTTAGCAAACTGAGCGACAAAATATAGCCTTGTAGGTCTCCTACCTTCACAGTCAGTACAATCTGACATTAAACCATCACTCACTCCTCTGATCAGGTATGAGTCAGCTGTGTATTTAGTTAATTTTCACAGAGCTGTTCTGGATATGCAGTACTAAAGGGGAGCTTAATATTTCTATTGAGCATTAGCATAATAGCTAAATATTTTTTTAATTGCAAGGTATGATACTCAGCTTTTCAGCAGAAGGGCTTTCTTTGTAAAGGTCTTGGCAAAGTCCTTTATGCCACAGGGCCCTTAGTATGGTCCTGCCCAGAGCAAGATGGAAAAGCAGCTGCATAAAGCAATGGACAGCAATGTGCATCCAGATAAAATTTTCCATTTTCTACTCCAGCCTTCCAAACCAACAGGTTAATAAAATCTTTTCCCTTCTTTATATTCAGACTCTACTTCACTTTTTTCACCTAACTTCTGCTTAGTCGTGAAACACATTATAGTAACGAAGTTGAAACAGATTTGTAATTGGTTATTCGTGAATATCCATGTGGAATAGCTTTATATTATCCCTGGCACAAGATTACTGCAGACAATCACAACACTGTAAAATGATCAAACATCTCTGATAAAAACAAGTGTGTGCTACAATTTAAATCTATTTCTGCTATATAAAAACTGATGCCAAGAGACATGTAAGGGAATACTGCAATATCTTCAATATTTCAAGAATATATTTGAAGTTTCCTTATGGTCATAGTAGGGAAAAATTTATCCTACAAAACCATATGGTAACTTATGTTTTAGATGCTAAAATACTGTCAATGTTTTATTAAAGATATAACAAATATCTAGTACCACTATAAACTATCTTCCCCCACCACAAAGCTTAGCTATCTTCCGTTCTAATGATTGTAAGATGGGACAGATGGGTTGGTGCTAAACCCACCATAAATATGAGTTGGAATCGTGCAAAGAAATTGAGAAGGTGGCAGTCCCTTCTTCTGATCTCTTTTTGATCATGAAGGGAATTAGGAAGGAATGAAAGTAAATGTGTCAAAAATCAAAGGTATTGTCAGAAAATAATTAGGAATTTTAACATAATCTGTTCAATTTTTCTACACATAACATTTATTGATTTGATAAAGAAATTAATTGAGAATAGATAATTTTTTAATATTGTATTGCAAAACAGTTGGGAGGGACTTGAAGAAATCATGTAGTGCAACCTTCTGCTCAAAAGGCAGGCTCAGCCGTGAGGTCAGACCAGGCTGCTCACAGCTTTATCCAGTCTGGTCCTGAAAACTTCCAAGGATGAAGGCTGATCAGCCTCCCTGGGCAACCTGCTCCACTGCTTCACTTTTCTCAGAGGAAAAAAAAAAAA